>NDFZ01004779.1:143378-164031 GCA_002192655.3 Mamestra configurata
GGGGGGGGGGGGGGCTAAGGGGTTCAAGCCCAAAAGACCCAGATTTCTTTGGTAGTCTACAACCTAACGAAATCATTGAGGAATCTACGAAAAGCAATCCAAGGAAGCTTGTTATGCTTTTAGCAAAATAAATTGATATGTACTTTTTTGTTGTTTAATTTGATCAAACCTACCCTCAGTCGAGCCTTGCTCCCCCCCCCCCTCGCCAATTCTGGATCCGCCTATGGGCAGAGGTACCTTTACCTAAGGTGCAGTCACATTTTGCGTGTTCTCATGAAGTCCGTTGTAATGGGGGGCCATTATTCGGCCACTGGGAAATTCCAGATGGAAAGGCGTACTTACACACCTAATAAAACTTGGTTCAACCCGGGAATCGAAACCAGGACCGCATGGTCCGAAGTTACGCTTGCAGCTTCCAGACCACTACATTAACGAAAATACATTTTCACTAAATTATGGACATGACTTTGCCTCGCAGAACCATCTCCATAATTCATTTCCTTTCATAAGCATACAGTAAACGCGGATTTACAACAAACACACTTTTCAAGATCGACGTAGAAGCCAGTACGTAGAAGTTAACCCAACCATCATGATTCCAATAACCATCATATTTTAGCAACAAACCAGATGCAGCTAAATCCCAGTACTGTAGGTACATGGAGCAACTGGCTATATCCGACCTTCACAATTTTACGATAACCAAAGCGTTTGGAAAACACATGAAAAGTTAGTGGAAGGAAGGTCCATATTTAGAATTATCTACCTAAAAGATGATCGATTTATAAGGAAGAAAATATATCCCTACCAACAAAACCAACAATTTGGCATTGTTTCATTACTATCGGTAAAACAAACGATTCGTTTCATAAATAAAGGAACCCGACATTAATTTAACATTCCATTTGTTTAAAAATATGTCGTTATTTAGATTAACAAGCATAAACAATGCGATAGTAATGTGTTCCATAATTAATTACACCAGTTTTTTATTCACAGCATTTTTATTAATGTGAGTGCTGAAGGAATGTTTATTTTTAACATTTATTACACTGGCAACACAGCGGTCGATATGAAATGCTGAATGTTCTGCCATGCGGTTTCCGGTGATAAAAATAAGTCAATTTCAAAACATCCAATGATGATTTAATGTATTTTTTACTAGGTAATGTGCAGATGGACCTAAGAAGTAATTATGGTGACTGTAATATGGTAAGTACTTCTGGAGTTCAGTGAGATGAGTGGGTGAATTTTGTGTATTTAATATTGTTGGCTGATAGCCGTTTTTTTTTTTAAGTAAAACCAATAAATAAATAAGTCAGACAGAATTGGGTTTATGTGCAAAACCTCTGTTTCGTCAACATTTGATACCAAATGTAAGTGCGGTGTCCCTGGCCAGAACGTGACCCAAATATTTTAGAGACCAGGATCCCCAGACACTCCACTTTTTAGAACCTAAGCAACGAAACTGACGCCGCTATTAAACATGGCCACCTACTGGTCTCAATTTATATAAAAGTTAACCATAGACTCGAAAAGAAGGAGGCAACATTGCCTCTTGATACTTCCAGATGGCCATTCAGATTTTCTTACAACTTCTCAGATGATGCGACTGCATGCAAGAGTAAAAGGTATCTGGAAAATCTGTTAATTTCACTTGTATTAATTATTTTAGGTCATAGGTCACATGAGTGGCTACTAAGCTTGGGGTACTTCGATTAAATCCCAGAGCCAGTCAAAATATATTTGGATTTTACCATTAAAAATCTTCTGTATTACCCCGAAGTCTGAAGATAACTCAACAGTCTCTGTAAAGATGTTCACACCAAGCGATCAACTGTTGATCGACGCCATCAATCGATGGTTGAATGGACCAGTCGATGTTGGTTGACATTTCATTATACATCAATTTTCCAATGTACCATCAATGTATGACCAGGCGATTTGTGTAGCAACACCCTTAAATGCAGAAAAGCATCATTCGTATCATATAGACGCAGAAAAAGCCGACTATTATATGTAGGTTAAACTATCGAAAGGATTTTCATAAAGTTTTCACAAATAGACGGAGGGATTTAGGAATTTATACAGCCGGGTACATAACGACATCAATTACTAATAGCGCCATCTAGTATCGAGTAGCAGAAGTAGTAGAGTCAAGTACCTTCTAGTACTTTCTTCTTTCTACGCTAGAACTTTCTAGGGTTCTCGACATTTGGTCAGTCGGGGCCGGTATTTAGGCGAACTTTCCAGATGTTTCGACAATAGAAGGTTCTGGAAATAAATGACCTATATACGGACCGCATAGCTCGTGACCGAGTCAGTATTGGATTTGCGATACAGGCTAATATTTCGGAAGCGATCTTCAAGTGCGATTAAAGTGATCAGTAGTAAAGTTGTGTTTTATAATTAGTGAGTTTAAAGTTGTAATTAGTGTTGTTAAATATTAAAGTGTCATTTTGGTTATTTAATCGGCCGTTTTTATTGTAACGAACCCCAAGCTCGTAACAGCAGGAACACGGATGGGTTTTAGTCAGTAAGTCACTCCCTTCTGCTCCAGCAAGAGCGGAAGGAGTCATTTGATGATTTCCCATCCTAAAAAAATACTAGAAGCTTATAGGCCCTGAATGCTCCACTTCCCATGCAAAGGGTGGGTTGCTAGTGAAACATAAGATTGAACCAAAAATCTAAGCCGACTTTATTCCCAAGCGCTTGAAAACTTAAAAATTCTTGTACGAATGTCAGGTGTAAGCAGAGACAGTCCTATGCATAACGCGCAACGAATACGGAGTTGATTCCCCTGCCACGCATAACTTTGCATAATCTAGCAGATACGGCCAGGAAACGTGGCATTCAATATTCAATGTGGGATAGGTAGAGGAATACATCGTGGACCTAATTATTCAGATTAGTATTTTCC
Source organism: Mamestra configurata (assembly GCA_002192655.3). Lineage (NCBI taxonomy): Eukaryota > Metazoa > Arthropoda > Insecta > Lepidoptera > Noctuidae > Mamestra > Mamestra configurata. The sequence continues at coordinate 146,299 of NDFZ01004779.1, forward strand.
TGTGGCTCCGCTCGCGGGGTATATTTCTCAGACAGAGATCATATTTTTCAGGACAATAGTTGCCCATTGAACATGACAATAGTTTAGCTTTCTATCAATCATCAATATACCTCTGTATTAAATTCTTCCGTTACCGTAAAACGGGGTGGATAGAAATGCAGGGGGTAATAAAAACGAAACTTTTATTGGGATTTTCACATACCGAAATACCATATTTATAGTTATTCGCAGAGCGTCCATTTCATAATGAAATAATTGAAACAAAAATTGGAGTTCTTCATTGCTGCAAACAATATTTAAATAACGTGAAATTTCCAATCAAAGTATCGTTTTTATTCACCCCATAATTTCTATCCACCCCGCTTTACCCGGTACTGATGAGTCAATGGCAAACAACACACAGCCGAAATTAATGATCGTAGAAAGCTGAATTTTGGCGTATAGGTTCCTTGGGAAGTGTAGGGAAGCACTAAGAGAGGATTTTTTGAAATTCCTACGGGAACGGGCAAAAGCTTGTGTATTATAAACTTGACGATACATAATAACAGAACTATAGGTTTAAAGAATTTATTCTCATAAGAACAATTACAGTTCACTTAAAATGAGATACAAATAATTAAGATAAGTATTTTAGATGTTCGCATCTGGTGCGTTGATGACGTCATCGATTACAGATATGTTTTCTTAATTTAGATTTAAATATATTAATACTTTCACATTTCTTTATTTCTTCGGGTAAATCATTGAACAGTCGTGCTCCTTCAGACAGTATTGTTTTTTTGCCGTAGTTAGTTCGTGCTCGTGCAGTCATTAGTTGAAACCTATTTTTGCTTCTAGTATTGTCTCTGTCCTTGTCTTTTTACGTAGGTATTTGAATGTTTGATTGTATGGAGTTCGTGGTGAATTTTTTTATAAGAATGCAGGTGTAGTATGTGTAAAGTTGCTTGAGATTTAGAAGGTTTGTTTTTTCGTAAAGTTTTTACATAGGTACTAGAACTATACATAGGTATATAAGATAGTGTGGCTTTAAATCAGTCTAAGAACTTTCGCAATCGGTTCAATGCTTACCTCCCCCATGAGAAAAGGCAAGGGTTTGTGTACGTATTTTAATCAGTGTTTCAGAGGTTGCCTTTTATTTTATAAACATAAACGAACCAATATTTTTTCCTGTACTACCTTTCAGACTACGATTCATAAATTTCACGTGGAAATTTAGGAAGTCGAACGTGTGACGTCATCTCTCACGTGTTTTTTTCTTTTCTAGGTAGCAGAAAGGAAATCAAAAAATATTCTAGGAATCATGACTTTCAAGCAAGAGCACAGGGAATTATTTTTCTTCTTTCATGCAATAGGCCAGTGCTAAGCCATTCAGAAAAGTGTTTGCTAGGCTGTTTGCCCAGCCTGCGATGGTTGCGGAATCTGTTCATAAGAGTCACTGCGGCCTTGGAACGCAAAGGGCATTAGGAGGAACACGGATGGGTTTTAGTCAGTAAGAGTCTGACACTCCCTTCCGCTCCGCCCAGAACGGAAGGAGTCATTTGATGATTTCCCACCCTTTAAAAAAGGCTGTTTGCCCAGGGTATACCGAAGGTTCAAAGTACAAACAAGCCTGTATTCATGTAGGGTTTAAGTGAAGGTTTCCAAAATTTTAAATTTTTTTTTTTTTGAAAAATGGGTTCAGTACTTTCAAAGCGTTAGTAAAGTCAAGGGGATTTGGTACAGGGTCATACAAAATCAGCCTCCTCGCGTTCCGTGGTTTATAGACTCTAAAATGAGTAGAACGTACACGGTAGCAGCTTTTAGACTACGTTCTGGACACTATCCCACCAAGAGATTTGGCCATCTGATGAAAAAAATTGATTCCCAAAATTGTGAAGTGTGTGGGGTTATCGATGATATTCAGCATGTTTTGGTGGAATGTGTTAAGAACAAGACATTAAGGGAGTCATTGACGGAATTATGCAAAATCAATAAATACGATATGGGTACTTTCCTTGAAATTCTCGCAAGTCCAGAAAGTGACGCCGCTAAAATTATTTATGATATGGCAATTTGTCGATGACTCCACTTTTTGTAGTATGCTAAATCTTGCATGTAATTAGTTTGTAATGTTGATTAAACCTAGATTAGGTTATGATGGGGCTGACATGCCTTATAAGGATANGATAATCGTGGAATAACGGTCATTGACCCACCTACAATTATTGACATTTTTAATTTGAAAAACGGAATTAATGACACAAAGCTGTCCCGAATCATCATCTCTCGTGATCCTTAACATTGTCTAATAATGAAAAACGATTCATATTTAATTGTTCAGGTACCTATGAACAGTTATTAGGGAAAGGTCAATATACTTTATTCCACATTTATCTGGCGCCTACTATAGTTTGTAATGTTGATTAAACCTAGGTTAGGTTATGATGGGGCTGACATGCCTTATAAGGATAAAAGTCTCAAAAAAAAAAGAGAAAAAAAAAAGTGAAAGTTTATCTTTAGTAGTAGAATCAAACTCAAACTCGTTGCGATTACGATCACTAGACCAACGATTACATCATCTACATTTTAGGATACTTATATTATGTTCAGCGAGTCGTCCCGATTTCGCAAGGATGCAATTACTATTAAAAAGAAAAAATACAACCGACCTTTTTTTTTCCTTTTTATAGTTATTGACACCGACACCGACTTTAACAACTTTGACTACTGACCAATCAAAAGTCAAAGCATTTATTTCAAATAAACCATTATCAGGTACTTTTGAATTGTCAAAGTCAGTCCGTCAAAAACATGAAGCTATTTGCACGTTCGAAAGCGTAGATCTCTATGGAAAAGAACGTGCAAGAAACTCCACGGACAATGACTTGAGTCCCCGATGTAAATAAATTGATATAAAGTTAAAGAGAAATCTGTTTAGGTACCCTAGCAGTTTTTCTAAGAATTCAACTACGTACCTAGTACTAGAACTCGATTTAAAGTCACGAATAAACACGCTTTAAGGTATGCTCTAAGTAAGTTTTTTGGGCTTATTAAATACTTACGCAAGGAGTGAAAGGCTATTGGCATAGCACACACAAAACAGAAAATAAATACAAGCCTTTTCGAATTCCTCTTCCACAGCAAATCCTTTGATTTGATACCCATATCTGGGGGGCTACTCTCTAAGCCCGAAGTCCGTAGTTTCGGGCGTATTCTTCTCCGTATCAACTACGGACTTACGATTAGTTCCGAACAAGAACTAAGAATGAATGACTACACGATTTGACAGTAACTGTCAAATTGTGTAAATAAATAAATAATAATAATTATTATATGTGTTGTCATTAATTCTTAGTGGTTAGGTGATACGGACTAGAATACGCCCGCAACTAAGCCCGAAACTACGGACTTCGGGCTTAGGGAGTAGCCCCACTGGGTAGAAGGAGGCTCTATCGAGAGGCAGATAGAACTGCATGGAACAAGAAGACATGCTGCACCTACCCTTAACAAATTAGAATAACGACAGGAACATAATGTATCTTTACAGGGATATTTTAATCTTTAATAAACAGACAGGTATCGCCCTTGTGGCTTTAAATCTGCTAGACGAAGTACGATATAGCGGGTCATGTATCCAGAATGCACAAAGGCAGAATGTTACACAAGGGGAACCAGAAATCGGGTGTTATCGCTGACGGAGGCCTAGAAAACGACGATGACAATTGCAGAGGATGAGAGAGACCGGGAAGATTGGAAGGCCAGGAGGAATACTTAGGCCCAGAAGTTGGATGAAAGAGAATAAAATAGTTTGAGTAACACAAAGTTCGTGGCATTTCTACAAGTATAAAATACAAGTGAATCCATTTCCTAAGGCTCGGTTCAGCCATCTCTTTTAACGACGATGTTAAAATTAAACCATAAACTACACTCGCGAGCAAAAGTATGGAATCACTTACTTGAAATTGGTTCCGCGCGATCTTGAGTAGTAAATAATTTGTTAATAATAATAAAAATGGCACCATTTTAAAGGTTTAACTGTTAACTTTAAATTGATACCAAATTCATTCAAATCACGCTAGTATTTAAGAAGCTATCCCGGATTACGTGCCGAAGTAAGGAAAAAGATATGTTTTAATTGTTTGATACGTCACGACTTGCGGCCTATAGACCCCCTATAAAAGCACGTGTTATCGGATTTTCTTTATCAGTCGGCTTTCACACGTTGACCGGTACACATCTCCGCTACTTGTGACCCTTGAACTTGGACGACAATGGATACTACACCTACAGAAGCAGCACAAATCGTTGCCCTATTGCAAGAAGGGCTCAGCCAGCGGGCTGTCGCACGTCAGCTCCACATAAGCCAGTCCTGTGTTTCGAAAGTTTATAAACGCTTTCGGGAGACTGGTGGCTTTATCCCGAGACCAAGATCTGGACGGCGCCGGTGCACATCGGAGAGGGATGACCGTTTTATCGTGTCAACCTCTCTCCGAAATCGACATTTGACTGGTGTCGACGTCCAACAGGAGCTCAGAAATGTTCGTGGGGTAGCTGCCAGCGAGTGGACAGTTCGTCGAAGACTGAAGCAAGCTAATTTGACTCCAAAAAGGCCTGCCACAGGCCCGAAATTGACGGCAGGTCATCGACAAGCACGCCTTCAATTTGCTCGCTCCCATCTTGATTGGGAGGTTGAGCAATGGAGGCGAGTCCTGTTCTCCGACGAGTGCAGAATGTGTTTACACGGCAGCGACCGAAGGGGTCGGGTCTACAGACGGCCTGGGGAGCGATATGCGCAGTGCTGTTTCGCTGAGACAGTGGCTTATGGGGGCGGTTCTTGTATGATGTGGGCCGGCATTTCTTTCGACGGTAAAACGGAGCTTGTTTTCGTGCCTGGCGGGGGACGAGGAGGTGGTCTAACTTCAGACCGCTACATTTCCGATATTCTGCTGGAACATGTCGTTCCTTATGCGGGATATATCGGTGCTGACTTCCTCCTTATGCACGATAACGCTCGTTGTCACACTTCCCGTGCCACAACTGAATACCTCGAAGAAGTCGGTATCGCCACATTGGACTGGCCAGCGCTCAGCCCGGACTTGAATCCCATTGAGCACGTGTGGGATGAACTGAAGAGGAGGGTTCGTTCCAGAAATCCTGCTCCTTCAAGTGTGAATGAGCTGAAATCGGTATTGATTGAGGAGTGGGAGGGTATCCCGCAAGAATCGATTCAGAAGCTGATTAGGTCAATGAAGAACCGTCTTCGAGCAGTTATTAGGGCGAGGGGAGGGAACACAAAATATTGAAACTCAATTTTAAGGCCAAATAAATTTTTTATTAATTAATTTTTGTTGTTTTCTTCTTTTATAATTTTTCCATTATCCTTATGTTTTCCTAACTCCTTCACTTAATCTGGGATAGCTCCTTGAATACCGGTGGGATTTAAATGAATTTGGTATCAATTTAAAGTTAACAGTTTAACCTTTAAAATGGTACCATTTTTATTATTCTTAACTAGTTATTAAGTACTCAAGATCGCGCGGAATCAATTCCAAGTAAGTGATTCCATACTTTTGCTCGCAAGTGTAGATACTATTTTTGTTTGAAACGTTCCCATAAAGCTTGGTAGTTATCATGAATATAGAATAAGCTTTAAAGAGATGAGGAACATGAATTTTAATTTGTTGTAGTATTTCTTTAGATGCTATAAATAATAGACCTCTCTTATTTTCTCAGTTACAAAATATGTGGGATTGAGTAGTATTAGTGTGTACTTTTAACATAATTTAACAATATTTCAGCCTTGTGAATAGTGAGATCCCTCCAGGTGGCGACCAGCTCTGAGACTATTACAATGACTAATCAGTCGTTAAAATATTATTTAATTACTAATTATTAAACAATATTCTGTAAAACATACTTAAACATCCGCACCCAGACTTACTTAAAAAAAAACGAGCGAGTCTTGCATTAGTCGCATAGGATGTGTAACATCTGACGTCTCACCTTGGTAAGAAGCAACATTAACATTAAAAGTACCAACTGACAGCCAACTCGACCACTGCGCGCGCTCATTGGTCAAATCGAATAGGGCGCGTTCATTGGTCAAATCAAACAGCGTGCGCTTTCTCGGCTTCCTGTTACAGACTTCCGTCCCATTTCACGAAATCACTCCCACAGATTGCAAGAAAGCAAGAGGAAAGATGTTACACATCAAAAAGTAATTCAATGGCAATCGGCCGTCAGCCCAATCTAGCAGGTATGCGTATGCTATTAGTGCATACTAACACTACTCTATCCCACACAATTTATTAGAGAGAAAATAATGGTGGTCTGTCAGTTCTGGGATCTTAGTCCATTACGGACATAAATATTTAAAATCATAGATACAATAGGCTGTAAGTAAATCAACCAATCTATCCATTACCCAACTATGTCGGGGTCGACTTCCGGTCTAGCCGGATGCAGTTGAGTACCAGTATTTTACATGGAGCAACTGCCTATCAGACCTTCACATCCCAGTAACTGGGTAATACGATACCCCTTGGCAAGAGACTTGCCCTGCCCTGACTGAACACCATCGTTTAATTTATGAAATTCTAGATGACGCCCGCGGCTCCGGCCGCGTGAATGTCGAAAATTATCCCAAGGGAACATACTCCCGGGATAAAAAGTATCCTATGTGTTATTACGGTCTATAATCTACCTCTGTGCCAAATTTCATCAAGATCTTTCGCATTTATAATGGTACATATTAGTATAGACTAGTATGGATATTGTTTCGTTCGTACCTACTAATATACAAATAGTTGGTTTAGCTTGTCGGTCAATACTCAATACTTTATTTGCATTCCACAATGTGCACTTAGGTGGTAAATTTAAAAAAGAAATTGGTCTCGAGTTGCTACTAGGTTTTTTGCTTTAAACCATTTTTTTTCCAAGCGTTTCCACATCGCAGGAGCATAGGACCAGACATCCCGTGCTCCCTGCATCAAGCGGACACTCGCGGTCCTCAGCAGATCATATTTCCATCTTATAGGAGGCATTCCAGCGCCATCTTACTTTTTAACAATAAGTAATTTCACAGTTATTTTATCTCTCAAAGTACACTTTGTGAACAAGCATATTACAAATTAGAAGATTACATTCAGGATAAGAATGCTTGGAAACATGCTGGTCCTGCTCCATAGGACAATCAAGGGTGTAGATAAAATCCAACTGGTTGATTTATGTATTAACTTTATAGATATACTGTTTCTTTTTTTGTGTTTTTATTTTTCTGTTGACTCACACACTGTTGTTTAATTAATGGTTCCAATGTTTGTAAATATGTGAGTACCATTTACCTAAATTTCTTTAGGAAATTAATAAGTTTACCTCTGCTGGTGATACTTTGTTCTTTAAGTAGCATACTCTGGGTGCATCGTCCTCACATAATATTAAATTAATTTTTGTATACCAAATTTTGTAAAATCATTATTTGAAAAGAGTAACTATGGAGTTTCTTGTCCGTTCTTCTCCATAAGAATCTACCTTTCCGAATGGACAGTAGAGTCACTTTATTAATGTAACATTATTATTTTACTGAACTGTAAACGATGACGTTCAAAAGTGCCGTTTAATGGCCTAATTGAAATAAACGTTTTGACTTTTTTTTTTGACTCTGACGGCTACATTATACCTAGTAACGGCAATAAAAATCACTGCGACCCATCAACAGATGTTATATCATTAATGAAGTTTGGAGAAACTTTTTGCTATGTTACAAACCTTTTTTCTAGCAGTGATGGCCAGTCTTCACTGTCATTTATTTCAAAATTAACAGTTCCATCTGGCAGATCGATCAAAACTGCAACCAAGTCAAACATCAGCAAAAAATCACAAAACAAAATTCATAGTAATAAAATATAAACTTTATCACCCATTGCAACCAATATAAAACAGGTGAGCTAATAGATCTTAGCTAAATTATAGTGTTTTTTTAGTTTGAGAACTTGACCCAAATCGATACTTCAAATACGAAGTAATAGTTCACGAACATGTACTTATTTAGTATATCAACCGTATATTATAGTATTATATGTGGTATAAAAGATGGTCATCTGGATTATCGTCAATAGTTTCCACCTACTGTTTCCAAAACAAAGGGAAAGTAGTAACAAACAAAACTTCCGAAAGCGCCATCTATTGTCAGTTTGCAGAAACGTGCAATTTCTGTCGACTTTATGTGGTAAATACGTAAAAATTATTGGTAAGTACTTTGCTGCATTCAACTTTAAAATTCTTAAAATACCATACTTGAATCCAAATGGCTTAAAAAAACTCTTACAGTGGCGATTGACCCATGCCTACTCGAAACTCGATGACTTTTTTTGGCAGTGTCCCTATAACCTATTTGTTACTCCAGTCTTTTTGGATATCAAGAGAAGATAGCCTATGTCCTGTCCATTTACCTGCTTGACTAAAGTCATGGGTGCGTCACTGCACCTATGACTTTTTGTGGGGAACTTTCTCTTGAATACTGTCCCTCTGGATAGAACAAAAGGTTAAGCCGGACTTTTACAGACTATACCACCGTTCCTACAGTTATACTGAGTCGGGGGCCAAAAGCGAAGGTTGTGATATCCGAATACCAGAACCGTCGCTCTCACTCCCAGCTGGAATAACAGATCTGACTCCTGCTTGGCATGGTTTCAACTAGTTCATCCCCCTTTCTTCGCCCATGCTTTATCCGCTGTAAGGCCGAGCCATGGCCGCTCACGCTTGCAGGATTTCCCTCGCCACCGCTACCATGAGACGTTAGACCATGGGCGTGCAGAAAGCCGTGCTGTTCCTCCTTGCTGGGATCCTATCACTCTTCGGGCTTGTCAACGCGTGCACTAAGAAGGTCTACATTGCTTGCAGACAACCCGCGCCGTGTACCAAGTAAAAACGGTAAGGATACTGTTCCATATTCTTCATACACATACAAACATAAGCTCACACCTATCTCATGAGGTTTGGCTAAAACTAGAGGAGATCGCTTTCCCCTTGTAGAAATACTATCCATACACTTCTTTTGCTTAATTTACGTTTATACATGTGGTTATATTGGTCTGGTTATGTCGTCTTGTCACTAGATTTGCCCGCGACTTTATACGCGTATATTCTGTTTTTTTTTCCGTTCTCGTAGGAATTTCGGAAAATCTTTCTTCTCTTAGTGCTACTCTACCCTCCCCAAGGAACCTACATGCCAAATTTCAGCTTTCCACGACCCGTAGTTTCGGCTGTGCTTTTTATGCCAGTCACTCAGTCACCAGTAACGGAAGCCTTTTCATATATTTATTGAATATTGAGTTCACTGGGTTCCTTGTTCATTCCGTTAATCTAAATTCGAAATAGATGTTCTTCTTTGGATGTTGGATCACAAAGTCTAAAGTCTAAAGTATCAGCCTTTTTATAATGTTGAGTAACATCAGTTTATGCTGATCTTGGATAAACTTTTGCTATCGGGCATAAACAAATACTTTATCATCATCATTAACCCCCTTTCCCAAATATGATTTGTCTACTTCCCCTCCAAAAACGTGTATAGGTATCAATATTTTTAAAACAGCCTAAACAAATGCTTCTTTATCAATGAATTATAATCCATTAAGGTAAACCTTGGCCAACATATCCAACTAGACCTCGTCTTCATCAAATATTCCATCAGATTCTCGTTTTATTTTTCCACGATGTTCTTCAAAGCAGTAATTAGTACAAGCCATATGATTAATACCAATCGTTCGCGTTTGATTCAGCGCGTTGTTTATTTTTGATCGGCGCCCGCGCAGCGAGCCAACCGATGACACGATGCTTATAAAATGGATAACAAAGGGCTTTACTAGCTGTCGGATCGTCTGGTTGCTCAATGTCAGAAATGTTTGGTTGATCTTGGTTTTTAGCTTTGCAAGTGACGATTATTTGGAAAATGTGCGCTCGGACCAGCGCAAAAATTTGCCCTATTTTACCTCTTGTGTCTTCTGCTGGTGGACTTTGAATTTGTTTCATATCCGCAACTACTTACGCCTCCATGGGGCACACAAATTCATTTCGCTTTATTTCTCTTTCACCAATCACTCGTGCATTCTCCCTGTTTCTCCAGCTGTGTAATTCTGAACGTAAAGCAACGTTTTCTTTGTTTCAGTCGCTGATAATGGCTAAATTTTCCTTGAGCCGTCTGTATGCAGTGTTATTTGCTCTATTCTCTCTGCTGATCGTGGGCACATCCTCGTGCTGCCGAAGACAGCTTCCCTGCTCTGGCCGCGCACCCTGCAGGAGAGGACCCTACAGATACTAGAGAAGCAACAATCGAAAAAACGACAGAATAGTAGCCACATATATCAACTGCTTCATCACGATGTTCAAACACTTTGGAAACCTATGGGTATCAGAAAGTTGCTGGGATAATATTTACTGTTGGAAACAATTCAGAAAAATGGAGAGAGTCAATAGCAACATTGACGTGTGGGCATCTCACCAAGTTTCTGAAGTATTAGATCAAAATAATTATGTGGACCCGATAAAAAAAAATTATATAATCAATATTAAAAAATTACTGTAATTGTTTAAAAAATTACAGTAATTTTTCCCATACCGAAGCTGTAAAACAAAAACATGCAACAAAGATTATGAATCCTTAAAATATTTTTTTCTTTTGATTCCTTTGTATCGTTTCCATTGCAAACGTAAAGTATTGATTTGGGTCAAATTCCACCTTGTCGTTTTATTTGTACTTCATTTTAGCGTTAATCCGTACTTAGTATTCTTGCTTTAGCTAGTTAGTTTCTGTATTTTGGTGGAACGACTCAAATCGATTCTTTTTCGTTTGCAGAGGAAGATGGCCGCATGACCTGAAATGGCGTATGACATAAAATATACCTAGAAGTAATCCAACACTCCTTTTGTAAGTACGTTTTATTATTTTTAAATTTCTCTTATAACAACCATTTCATAGATCACTTACTATCCGGCTAGGCACTCTTCTAAACCAGCAAACTTGAAGTTACTTGGCAAATAAACATATTGGTTTCAAACGTGTTGGCATTTGCGTTATTTCGCTACCAAGCATCACCGCACAGCCACCTCAGATCTACCTTAAAATTATATATTTGGCTTGTACTTAGTTTTGGCGTGTAGGTATTTTTGAATTGAAAACTTCTTTAAGCGCGTTGAGCACTTTTTGGGTGAACAAAAATCATGGAACTCGCGTCATCGTCACCGAACGCTTTCCATGAGCTATAATATGTATACTGTGTATATATGTGTACTTTTTGGGTGAACAAAAATCATGGAACTCGCGTCATCGTCACCGAACGCTTTCCATGAGCTATATGTATACTGTGTATATATGTGTACTTTTTGGGTGAACAAAAATCATGGAACTCGCGTCATCGTCACCGAACGCTTTCCATGAGCTATAATATGTATACTGTGTATATATGTGTACTTTTTGGGTGAACAAAAATCATGGAACCGGCGTCATCGTCACCGAACGCTTTCCATGAGCTATAATATGTATACTGTGTATATATGTGTACTTTTTGGGTGAACAAAAATCATGGAACCGGCGTCATCGTCACCGAACGCTTTCCATGAGCTATAATATGTATACTGTGTATATATGTGTACTTTTTGGGTGAACAAAAATCATGGAACCGGCGTCATCGTCACCGAACGCTTTCCATGAGCTATAATATGTATACTGTGTATATATGTGTACTTTTTGGGTGAACAAAAATCATGGAACCGGCGTCATCGTCACCGAACGCTTTCCATGAGCTATAATATGTATACTGTGTATATATGTGTACTTTTTGGGTGAACAAAAATCATGGAACTCGCGTCATCGTCACCGAACGCTTTAGCTATCGCTTAGTTTTCACTTAATCGGCAGTCCGCAAAGACTGCACCGCATGTTTTTTTTTTATCTTACCCTTAATAGGTTGCCCAGTTTGATTTTTCAAACATAGTATCGTTATCGATACACTCAATCGTTGTTTGTGATGTGTCATTCTTAGTCATTTGCAACCAACTTCGATTCTTCTTCGCTTCAGTCGCTCTATCCTTTTCCTTTTTGCGATCTCTCGTTGTTTTTTCATCATGTTCTCTATGCACATAATATTTTCTGTCCTATATACACCAGGGACCCCAAAATGTTCGAATGCCATCCATACCGTTGTGAATAAGGGATGGCGCTATACGTCTTGTATAGTATCCGTCTCCTACCCACACCAGAACCATGATTGTTTTAAGACGTCACGGTAGGGCTCCTGTAGATTCGCTATCGTTATTTCAAAGTTAAGCTATCTAAGGCCTGATGCCTCTAAGAATCCCCACTAAACAGTCAATTTTATTTCAGAGTATGATGTCAGTTTGCTGGGAGCGCGTAGCTTTCATATTGTACCTGCTAGTCACCCTGTTCCTGGACGTACTCGGCTGTGGTACAAAAAAAGTCACATGCAGTGAAAACAATGCACCTTGCAAGAAATAAATATTGGTAGTTATAACCTTATCTACCTCCATACTCCACGGCTTTCTATCCATTCTCGTGAGGCAGCGGAGCGGAGCAACGGAGTAATGCGGAGCGGAGTTGTGGACTGTGCCTGCCTAACGATGCGGAGCGAGGTAGTGCGGAGCGGAGTTGCAGTCTGTGCGAAACTCACGCGACGAGTAATTTGAGCAGGCGGCCGGTTCTTTCCGCTCCTCGGTTTTGTATAATTTTTTTTAATGTTCGCAAATCCCTGTCCATCGAAGCGGAGCGGAGGTTTTATGCAATTCCATTGGTTAATATTGGTCCAGCTCCGCTCCGCTCCTCTGCTCTCCGCTCCAGTATGTCTACTGGTGTTTTCATAGAAATCGGGCTCGAGACTCCTTTCAGTATTTTACGATATTCCTCATAGTTTCGAATTTGGCCCTTCACGCACACTTTGAAAATTCACCTGGAATATTTCAGCCATCTGCGCCTTCATATCGATTAAATGACGTCCATTCCTGGACATAGGCGCCCCTCGGCTAATAATGAAAATCGTTTATTTGCGCCAGATATGACGTATACCGTAAAAAGTCCATTAATACGAAAGTAAAACTTTTAAGGGCAAATATGCTTCACTTACGCGCATAACAGTCGATCCTATGCTCCCGATCATCACCAGGTCATCGGTTCACCTTGAATAGATTATGCTACTGCAATTTCTTCATTAAAATTTTCTGCAGAGTTGCTGGCTATTGGGCAATATTTTAAGCTCATCATCTAATTGTTCATCATCGTCACCGTCCGCAGCCTAACTCGTCAACTGCTGAGCATAGGCTTCTTTTCTAGTAAAAATCCCCACGTTCCTGCGCGCCAGCCTTATCTCAAATCTTAGGAGCTTGTCTCACCGCCGACGATAAGCGAGTAGCGAGTAAAGCTAGAAACTGGATGCAGGTTGGCGAGCAGCGAGTGTGTAGTTCCGATAGTTTTGTCGCTCGGCTATAAGCGATTGCTCTTGTGCGACAAGCGATTACTAGCACCACTCGCTCCGGCGTGCTGCGCACTATAGGTAGAAATTACTGCTGGTTGGTCTCTCGGTGTGAGTTCTGACTTCTGACCGCCAAGCGAGAGAGTTTTATCTTTGATAAGTCTTGTCGCTGACATAAACTAATGGTAACAGAGTTCTCACCGGCACACACTGTGGAATTTTGCTTCAATTGCGGTCACCTATATTTTATCCCTTCATCGTATAGATCTAGCTAAGAACTACAACTTCTGTCAAGGAACCATGATTTTATTCTGTTTGGTTTTAAAGTTATTTAAACTTATGCTGACGTCAGCAAAAAACTGTTACAATTTGTAGATTTCAAAATAATAATATGATTTACATAAATCATTGTTTTATTACAGTACCAATACAAAATCTAACTCTATACAAAGTTTAGATATTTTATCTCCAATGTACAAAGAGAAATCGATTGTTTTTCTACTTTTACTAAATTGCGGTTTTCTTCGTATTCCTATCGATTCCGTATCTGATTTTAATACAGAGCATACATAATATAGATATTAACAACACTAAATAAAAAACAAAGAAGTTTACAATGGGAATTCGGAAATATTACATTTCTAAAGTTTCCATAGAATTTCTATGTCAATTTGCATATTCCTATTTTATTCAAATGCTTTTTAAACTTTATTTTGCACCAAAGAAAACGATAAGTATTTCATTTTACATCAAGAAATATAGTAAATTTGCAGTCAAAGTTATCCGAGAATAGTAAAGTAGGTGACAGCCCTAACCTCAAAAATAAAAATTCAATAACTCAGAAGTCCCGCATTATCCACACTTGATTTTTTTTATAATATAGTATATTATAATATAAAACGATTAATGTTAAAAAGAAATGCGGATACAATGAGACTAAACAAATAAAAAATATTTTTAATTTTTGTTTAAACTTGATTTTTCCTTCTACTTACGATTATTTTTTTTTTTTTTTCCACTGAACTAGTAGATATAACAGTCGTTTTTAAGACCTCCTCTATGTAACTTGCAAAATCATATATTTGAGACGAAATAATGCATTTCTATTGTTTCTATGGAGTTTTCTCGAGTTTTCAAATAACTTCAAAACTAAACATAAAAAAAAACTTGGTTTCTTCCCAGAAGTTTTAGTTCTTCCCTAGATCTGTACGATGAGGGGATAAAATGTAGGTGACCGCAATTGAAGCAATATTCCACAGTGTGCGGCAGTGTGAACAGCCAGCTAGACTATAAATGTATGAGTTTCTTTGTCTGTTTCCTCAGCGAGAAAATAGCCGATAGCTAATCGCTTCCTCGTCGGCCGTGGGACAAATGCCTTTACCTTTAAATTAAAAGAATTGAGGACACGTTTTTCCCATATGCCATCTAATATTCACATCCACGTTTTATACTAAACTATTTGTAAATTGTGAATCCTTTATAGATCCTCTGGCTTCTGGCGATGGACAAATCCTTTTATCAAGAGGTTGTGGTATTAATAGTAACTCTCCTACTGTCCTACCTCGAGACATGTATGGGCTGCTGGGTGACGCACGAGTATACTGACTGCACACCTGCCAACCCCCGGTGCAAGCAAGATAAGAGGCCGGTTTGACTCTTACAGGTATTTGATTTGAACTTTTATGTCGAGGAGCTCGTGGCTAGATAATAAGACATGGATGGGTGACCATCTTAATATACTGAGTATTCTCCGTGCCTTGGAAAGCACGTTAAACCGTTGTTCACAGTTGTCATTTGTAGATCTTTGACAGTCGTTAAGGGTAGTTAGAATCCAAGAAATCTGACAGTAGTCTTGCCAAAGTCTTGCCCAGTAACTGGGAGATCACCCTCCCAGTTACTGGGTTGTGGAGGTAAGATAGGCAGTCGCTCCCTGTAAAATACTAGCACTCAGTTGCAACCGGTTAGATATAAAGAAAAGAAAGAAAGAAAGATTAAAATTTGAGATTTGGGATTTGGTTTTTGAAGGAAAAAAGGATTATATTTTGAGATAATATAATAGGAAGACTTTGAACATTTATGCCATGGAGAGGAGGTAAGTTTTGGTCCTCCCAGTAGGCCACAAAAGGCCAATCACACCGACTATTCAGCTTCTAGTTGCCTATAGGCGAAGAATTCATTTAGTTATGTCAACACTTAATAATGTATATACACAAAACACTATAGAGAAATAAGAAATACAGATTGTAGAGCACAAATTAAGGTGCTGCTTACTTCAAAAGATATTTATTTGTTAAGACAGACCTTCGGCAGGAGAGTTTGATGAGATATGTAGACAGTGTCTGTAGATAGATTAACGAACTAAATCACCATCCACCGCCATCTAAATCACCTTACTAAAATAGCCTTTATATTATTTGCAAATTTCAGGGAAAAACTGTGACTTACTAATGAAAAGCTGCAGAATAACAGAACCAAATAAGATGCTGTTAAACGGTTTCCTCCTGGTGTTCCTGCAAATTGCACTGACTATGATTGAGGTTACCCAAGGTTGCAAAAGACGACGGGTCAACAGAAGGTTCATTGCACCAAGAAATTTAGGTTACGAGCACAACCCAGTCCGGATGGTCAGGGTAAGATTTTGTTATTCGTCTGGTACTTTTTCAGTTACTGATCTAGGTGCAAGTGCACGATGCAACTATTAAATTACAGTAAAACTGTAGCGGCATCAATGCCGCCACATGAGAAACTAAGAAACGAAATTTGTACGGCAACAGAAAGAACCGCAGCGCCATCTACGTCGAACTAACAACGAAATCCTGCATCGCGCAAGCAAAGTTCTCCGTGCAATTTGTACATATACACCAGACACAACAACCGTCTGGTTCGGAGGATCCTCCCATTCAGTGGAGGTATGCGGGACTTCACTCTCTGTACCGTATACTTCTATAAGACTTCGTACGCGCATATCCCGTTTTTTCCCGTTGCCGTAGAATTTCGGGAAATCCTCGATTAGTGCTCTCCTACACTCCTCAAGGAACCTACATGCCAAATTTCAGCTTTCTACGACCAGTAGTTGTTTTGGCTGAGCATTGTCTCCCAAGCAGGACACATACCTGTATAGTTGCTGGATAACAGATTTTTTGAAAACTCGAGGCTGTTATGTACATAGCTGTACTAACGAATAAGACGACTCTTGAGATTGTATGAGGGGTGATCTCTACACTGTTATACAGCACAGCTGAAGAAAGAAAGAAAGAAAGTCCAGCCTTTGGCTACGTATAATGCTACTAGCTGATTAAGAACACCAAAGCTCGTGAACGGCTGCATCACGCGATAAAGTCACACCTCTTCAAAGCTGTGAGCTGTATTAGAAAATCAAATTTGGCCATTGGCTTTTTCAATGTGTCATCATCTGCCTAGCCTTTTTCCCAATTATATTGGGGTCGGCTTCCAGTCAAACCGGATTCAGCTGAATACCAGTATTTTACGTTGAGCGGCTGCCTACCAGACCTCCATAACCCATTAACTGGGTAACACGGTACTCCTTGGAAAGACTGGTGACAGATTTTCTGGCTTCTGACTATAATAATAATAATATAATATAATATATCTTGGGACAACTCACACACGGTCATTCGATCCCAAACTATGCAGAGCCTGTGCTATGGCAACCAGACAACTGATAAACATACTTATATATTTCTAAATACATACATATTATAGACAAATTACACCCAGACACGGAACAAATGATCATGCTCATCACACAAAGATTTGTCCTGGGTGGGAATCGAACCCACGACCTCCGGTTTAGCAGTCAGGGTCACTAACCACTCGACCAACAGGTCAGTCACTATCCGTAACGACTGCCAAAGATCTACAAATGACAGCCGGGACCACCCGCTTAGCGTGCTTTCCGAGGCACGGAGGAGTCTCGGTATGTTAAGATGGTCACCCATCCACAGACCAACCTCGGCAAGCGTTGCTTAACCTTAAAGATCGACCCATGCGGCTGTTATTATTTAGCCACGAGCTCCTCCGTCAAGGTGTACACTAATTCTATTATAATGCTACCTCAATGAGCTTCATAGTAGATGGTTAAAAGCATTTTTAAGACTGCATGAGCTGTAAATTAGTGTATCCTTACTCCACTTTATCTCCCTTACTCCGCGTAAAGTGTAAATATTAGCCATTTATGGATATAACTTCCCATATATTTTTTTTTTTTTTAAGGATGGGAAATCATCAAATGACTTCTTCCGCTCTGGGTGGAGCG
>NDFZ01004780.1:0-28458 GCA_002192655.3 Mamestra configurata
GGAAGAAGTCATTTGATGATTTCCCATCCTTAAAAAAAAAAGAGGCTCATGCCTCTCCGTGTAATTGATGGTCACCTATCCTCAAACTGCGGCAAGCGTAGATAGCTTAACCTTGATACCAGTGCGTCTGTACTTAACCACAAATCCCTCAACATTCAAGTTATATAAGAAGATTATGAATCTTTATATTCAAGGTCGTCTTGACGATCCATAGTTGAATTTGCACACAAATATTAAAATTGAATAAATTACATTAAAATTCTGAGAGGTTATGTTTTAAACTTGATTTCCCTTATTGGAATCAAGGTATTTGGTTTAGGTGCGTCAAAGAGGCTCGTTCATGTTGTGAACTATTGTGTTTTTTTTTATGATTTCCGTATTAGAACATGGTTTTGTTTAGCTTAGGTTTTTCAATGACGAAGTCGATGATTTGTTTTTGGTGCCCAATGATTTTTTTTTTGACCTTCTCTTTGTGAATTTATGAGCCTAATCGTTTAATTTTTATTTAGTAGTCTGTACATAATATGTTATTAATTTTGAAGTTGAGAAGTAAAGTATAACGTCATAAAAATACTAATTTATAATTATCAATTTGATTTTTTTTGGTTATCATGGTAACCATGAGGTAACCAAATTTCTTAAAGCAAGAGTGGCAAGAAATGGCAATACAATATTTGCATTAATAAAAATATAGCAAGTAAAATAGACTTTGACTAGGTAAAAAAAACAAAAGGGTTTTCTATTTGCGCCAAGGATCGCACATGCCGTTAGAAAAAAAACAAAAATAGTGACTTCTAGAGGCGCTCCATAGGTTCATAGATTTCATGGATACCCAGGTAAAAGTTGTAGCCCTTAAACCTTTCGTGTCAAATATTTAATCAATAATAAGTTTTACAATAAAAATACCCATCACTTCCCGTGGATGTCGTAAGAGGCGACTAAGGGACTCCCCAGAGAATGGGCAGCAGCATTCTCTGTGCATTGCAACAGCTACACTGCGACAAAACCTCTTAACTAAAACGTAGGAAAAATATACCAAAAAAACAAATATTTAGTTGAGCATGATTAATCAACAGGGTCCACCTTCCTGCTTAATTTAGCCCAAAATTAATAAAAATCGTGATCACAATGTTCCATCACACAATATTATTTTTTATTCTAAAACAATCACTTAAATGTCAAACATTAACTTCGTTTCTTGATTTGGCATTCTTCTTGTATGTAAATTTTCTTTATGAGAGATAATTGTTTTTGTAACAATTAAAATTAAGATATCAGGGTTATTGAAAACTGCATTCTTTAAAAGGATTTTGGTGATTGTTGAAGTGTTTAATTTGCCTGCATGCAATTTGCATTTTAATGCAAAACTTTACATTTGCGCTCTTTATTCTTATTTTAACTTATTTTCGCAAGAAAGGTAGGCTACAACCGTCTCCAGAATGCCATCTATTTCTGTCCCAAAATTCATCAAAATCCATTCAGCGATTTAGGCATGAAAGTGTTTTAAATAAACAAACAACCTCACTTTCGCATTTATATATTTATTTCGTATTTATATAATACTAGCGGACGTCACCCGCGTAGTACCCGTTTCCGTAAGAGTATAGGAAAAAATATAGCCTATGTTACTCGCTGTCCATTGCTGAAAGAATTTTTCAAATCGGTCCAGTAGTTTTTGAGTTTATTCATTACAAACATACACACACACAAAAACTCACACTCTTTATAATATTAGTGTAGACTTGCTTTTGCCCGCGACTTCGTACGCGCATATACCGTATTTTCCCGTTCCCGTAGGAATTTCGGGAAATCCTCTCAGTGCTCCCCAACACTCCCCAAGGAACCTACATGCCAAATTTCAGCAACAACTGATCGTAAGACCAGTAGTTTCGGCTGTGCGTTGTCAGCCAGTCATTCAGTCAGTCAGTAACGGAAGAATTTATATATAAGGATGAAAAGTTAAGATGACATTAGCTATTTTTACTTTTTATATTTATTTTCCAGTTGCATATTTATTAAATTCATAAATAAAACGTTAAAGCTTTTACAGTATCAAAAATACATAATTAATTATTCGCCATTTTGTTTATTTTGTATGACATCTTTCGTTTTAATATTAATAGTAACCTTTTAAAAAACTTGAATTCACAAATAAAAATGCTTGTTATTTAATAATATTGTCATCTTAAGAGTTTTTAAAATAAAACGATAAACACGATCCTTTCACTTTTATGACCAATGATCTTGAACCAAAAAAACTCTAATTAATTTTCGCTAGTACCCATTTTGTTTACTTTTATACCAAGGGCGATATTAAAAAAAAAATAACAAAAAAAATTACAAAACAAAAAAAAAATTTTTTTCGCAACAAAATAATATTTTTTCTGCTAACGCTACTTATAGCAACCGGTTGATACCTCTCGGGTGTTACCAAGATATTTTGTAATATTTAATCAGTACCGAGTTACATGTGAGATAAACAACGTTGTTATATCATAAATAGGTACTATGGAATGTCATCCTTTAAGTCAACAGTGAATAGGTTACTTCTAGGCAAGCGTGCTCCATCGTCGACCACATCATCGCTTACCATCAGGTGAGATTGTGGTCAAATGGAAGCCTACGATAAAGAAGGTTCTATACATTTAAAACTTTTTAATTATCGTTTTCACTAATAGAATGTTACAATAATTATTATTAACTAACTTTAGCCTGCTACTTCGTACGCGCATATCCCGTCCCCGTATAGCCTTGTGCTATAGCCTTCCTCGTGAATTAGGCTATCATGTACAAAAATATTTTTTCAAATCCGACTGGAAGTTCCAGAGATTGGACCGTTCAAACAAACAAACTCGTACTGCGTGTTACCCAGTAACAGGTTTTACCCAGGAAACTCTTTCCTGTGCTGTTCTTTTCTGATTGATTTCGTTGCGGGATCCAAGACCAATCGGAAGATATACCCTTTCAGATAAAAAAAAATCAAATCGGTTCATAAACGACAGAGTTATGAGGTTACAAACATAAAAAAAATGCAACCGAAATTGAGAACCTCCTCCTTTTTTTGAACTACGACGGAGCTAGGAGGTTACAAACATAAAAAAATGCAACCGAATTGAGAAACTCCTCCTTTTTTTTGAACTACGACGGAGTTACGAGGTTATAAACATAAAAAAATGCAACCGAATTGAGAACCTCCTCCTTTTGTGTACTACGACGGAGTCATGAGGTTACAAACATAAAGAAAAAATGCAACCAAATTGAGAACCTCCTCTTTTTTTAAACTACGACGGAGTTATGAGGTTACTATCATAAAGAAAAATGCAACCGAATTGAGAACGTCTTCCTATTTTTGAACTACTGGTCAGCCGGTTATACTGGGACACGACCCCAATATAGTTGAGAAAGGGCTCGGCAGATTGCAGAGTAGTTGAAAGAAAACTAACCATAAATTGACGATTTTATTTACCTTTATAATTGTTTTGACTTTACCTAAATACCTTAAAGGTGGCTTAGAATATGCCATTGCACAAAATGTTAATTTTAACATTTTCCATACTAATTTTACATTTCAAATAAGTAACGTCTATTACTCGGGAACTTAGATAGTTTGTAGAAAAGTTAACTAGTGACTGCCTCGTAGGTCTAGTGGTTGGAAACCGCGACTGCTGAGTGTGAGAGCCAAAGTTTGATTCCCGGTTCAGGCAAAGTGTTATTGAGATTTTTCATTAAAAAAAAATCTCATCAGAAGCCAGGACTTTCTGAATGTGAGAGCCAAAGATCGATTCCCGGTTCAGGCAAAGTGTTATTGAGATTTTTCATTAAAAAAAAATGTCATCAGAAGCCAGGACTTTGAAAATGGGTGGTGGCCGCGACTCCTGAGTGTGAGAGTCGAAATTTCAATTCCCGGTTCAGGCAAAGTGTTATTGAGTTTTTTTCATTTAAAAAAATCAAAGAAGGTGGAGGCCGTTGGTCCTGCGCCTCTCCCGGGTCGTGTCGGATTGCCGTCTCTTCACACTGTGACAGTAAATTTTCTGGCAACGAACTATCCAGGTTAACTGCATTACGTGCTTTCCGAGGCACGAAGAAGTACGTGTGGAACGCTGCTTAACCTCGAAAATTGAACCATGCCACGAATATTATTTAAACACGAGCTCCTCATCTATACTAATATTATAAATGCGAAAGTTTGGATTTTTAAATGGATGGTGAGAACGGTTGAACGGAGGATCTTGATAAAATTTGGCACAGAGGACAAAAATTCAAAATTCAAAAGTCATTTATTCAAATTAGGCTGAGTGCCAGCACTTTTTGAACGTCAAAGTTCTACATAAAGACAGTCCCCAAAACGCCCGCCCGTCACCACTTCCTAGTGCTGTAGCTGGGAAGAAGAAGTGGCTTTTCTTAACTATATTGGGGTCGACTTCCAGTCAAACCGGATTCAGCTGAATAACAGTATTTTACGTGGAGCGGCTGCCTACCAGACCTTTACAACCATTAACTAGGTAACACGGTAGTTCTTTGCAAGGCTGGAGTCAGATTTACTGGCTGCTGACAATCCGTATCGACTGCCAAAGATCTACAAATGACTGCCGGGACCAACGGCTTAACGCGCTCAGCGTGCGTGTGCGTGCGTGCGGTAGCTAGTTACTATTAAGACTGAAATAATAATCTGCAGNGGCGTGCTCAGCGTGCGTGTGCGTGCGTGCGGTAGCTAGTTACTATTAAGACTGAAATAATAATCTGCAGGAACTTGATAGTCTAAAATCCGAAACACAGTGTGGCATTTGGAAGGATGATATTCAAAAAGTTATAAATGGTTAGACGTCATATAAAACGAAATTTACGTCTGGCCGGTAATTTCGAAATGTCGTTTTCCGAATTCCAAAAGTCAATTCGAAAATGTCGCCAATTTCCTCAGCAGAGATATCTCATGAAATGATCTGGTCATTACAATAATATTTGCATGATATTACGGACGCTCAACGTTTGAAACTCATCTTACTTTAGTAATTTTCATTGAAATTATTAATTAAAACGTTTTTAAGCCCGGGTTCCTATTACGCTAACGACTCGTTTAAGTAACCGATCGTAAAGTCAGTCAAGCTAGTTAAAAGGGCAAGTGGAAAATTGAGAATTCTGATAAGGTGTTTTGGGTAGGTGGCGCCACATTCCAATTGTCAAATTGGACTATTATTACGATCAATTCTTGTCAAGTCTTTACTGGCTAGTAAATCCATTTATCTTATAGAGGAACTCGTGGCTACCAAAAACAGCCGCACGGATCGATATTCGAGGTTAAGCAACGCTTGTCGAGGTCAGTCTGTGGATGGGTGGCCATCCATTACGTACAAGATCTCGTAAACCTCATTAAGCTATTGGTCCTTTAAAGATCTTTCGCAGAGGTTACGAATGAATAGTCGGAAGTCAGAAAATCTGACACCGGTCTTGCCAAAGGGTATCGTGATACCCAGTTACTGGGTTGTAAAGGGCAGATAGGCAGTCGACCCCAAAATAGTTGGGAAGAGGTTACGCAGACTGATTGTGGAGGGATCTTATGTTTTGTTATAATATTCAAATATTTTCAGCCGTTACTGGCCAGTAGTTCAAAAAAAAAGTTATCTTGTTTTACAAAGAACGAATGAGCAATGTCACTTTGTTAATTTCATATGACGATTTCACACCATATTTAATTTTGCCCATCGCAAAACTTTAATAGGCAAGATAAATATCAAATTATGTTAATCAAGATAACCTACCCGTAGGCTTTTATAAAATTTATTGGTCTAGTAGCAATAAATATCCTAATTTTGATTTATTGACATTATAAAGATTATCTTGAAACGTGACCGTTTTTATTAAAAAAGTAAAGTGTCATTTTTGACAATAATTTCTAATTTGGAATGAATAATGTCCTGTCACAGTCATTTTTTTTTTTTTTATTCTGGGCAATATCGAAACTTATTGTCGCCATCTTGTTTGTTCTATTACGCACAAAACGTTTTGGGAATAGTTTTATTTTGCGTACAGCTAAGGAGTGGAATTCCCTACCTGATTCTGTATTTCCTGATAGCTACAACCTGGGGGTGTTTAAGTCAAGAGTGAGTGGATTACTTCTAGGCAAGTGTGCTCCATCGCCAACGACATCATCTCTCACCATCGAGTGAGATTGTGGTCAAACGCGAGCCGGTCAAAAATTGCCACGGATAAATTCACAAATAGCTTCCCCTGACTGTTATTCAAATAACAAGTTCCTTGTAGGATTTATTCTATTTATGTAGGTTTATTTAGAGAAATCTCGTTATTAAAAAGCGTCCAATTTCAAGTGGCAATATCATCTCAGAGACGAAAAATGTCAAAACTTGTCAAAATTTTGGGAAATTCGAGTTGTTTTTGAAAGTTTTGTGACTGCACTGCGACTGTGAATGCTTCCTAATGAATATATTTATATGCTTATATATTTTTTTAATATTTTTACTATTTTTTACTCTTTAAGCCTTTTCATTTGATACCATATTAAGGGGGTTGAGAAAGAATATGTAATCCGCCATCTTGGAGCGGCGGCCATATTGGAATTATTACAATATTGAGTATTGCACAAACTTTAAGCCCAATCAGATGCCAAAAATGGTCGAAAAACGGTTAGCAAATTTTGACGGGTAATTTAATACATACGAAAAGTGCAAGTTAAATAAAGTCTTGTAAATATATGAAAATTGCCACTCAGATCCATGTAGCATTTATTTTATATTTCCTCACGATGTTTTTTTTAACCATACGTCAATGTTATCATTGATAAACATAAACTAATTATTCATTTATTAATTATTCACAATAAATCATTAAATACCATAAAATATGCAATCGCCTTGGGCTATTGACAAATTAATAAGAATTTAAAACATAATTTTGTTAATTTTATGCAATGTTATTTTATTAAAATTCATAGGTACATACTTATCATAATGTAAAATAATTAATTTTATTTGGTAAATTATTCATTTGAAATTATTTGACGTCTTGTAAAATGCTAATTACATTTCTGAAAACCTAATTAAGTGTCTGACCCGTGAATCATTAATTAAGTCGTAATATCTCGCCTAAACTCTCTGATATTGGGCAGAAGTGTACCAATAGTGCACTCGATATGAAATTTCATGAAATGGGAGACGAATTAAATATTATTGACATAAATTTGCCAAGCACACACATGATATCTTATGGAAGTGTATTCTTTGGCAAACTGAACGAAATATTATAGTAGTTAGCGTTCAGGTCTGGACTTATTAAAAAATATCCAAACTCACAGGCTTTCAAAGTAGCCTATTTCATAGATATAAAGTAGCCTATGGCGTAGATAAAGGTAGCCTATGACTTTATATTATACATAGATTACTAGCCTTCCCCCGGCTTTCCACGAACGCAAATTATACAACACAATTCTTCCTCGTTTATCGTTCTTTCTATTTTGTGAAAACTGTCGCAAGATCCGTTGCGTAGTTTAGAAGAAATATGCTGAGAAACAGACGGAGCCAGATAACGACTTTGTTTTAAACTATTCAGACATTACAGAATAGAAAGATATTCATCATCATCAACTTCCCGACGTCACCCACCACTGAGCATAGCACTCTCTTTTCTTGTACCAATTCCCACGTTCCTGGGCCAGCCTCATCCAGGTTCTAACCGCTAAATCATCATAACAGCCGAAAGACGTCCACTGCTGGTCATAGGCCTCCCCCAAGTGCCGCCACAACCACAACAATCGGTTGATTGTCCGTCTCGCATCCATCGGCTACCCGCGACCCTCACCAGGTCATCGGTCCACCTTGTGGGAGGCCTTCCAACGCTGTGTTTTCGCCACTCCAGAACTTTTCGGCCCCATCTACCATCTGTTCTGCAAGCAATATGCCTTGCCCAGTGCCACTTCAGTTAGGCGATCCTTCGGGCCATGTCTGTAACCTTGGTTCTCTTGCGGATATCATCATTCCTGATTCAATCAAGGAAACTCCGAGCACTCGCTAAAGAAGAAAAGTTATTCCTATTAAAATGGTAGAATATTTCTTTACAATGATAAAAAATAATGATGCACAAGATTTGCCAACTCTATTCACATCTAATATTTTGTATAATCTATGGTATTTTGTTATCACAAAGAATCTACAGCTAACCTTGTCATGTTAAATATTAACAAACTCGCGAAAATTGATTGGTTTAAAATGCCACACGCTTGCAAAAAAATTGTTTAGAGATTTCATAAGTATCAATGTTATTTATTATATTTTATCTGGCTTTTGCTCGTGACTTTGTTTGCATAGATATTTTAATTTGCCTTTCAATAACTTCAAACCTAATGCAGTTGAAGATGGGTAGGCCATTAGTGTGGGACGCTACTTGTGTCGATACTCTTGCGCCATCCCATCTTTCTAGCTCTTCGTGCTGTGCTGGCGCTGCCGCTGCGGCTGCAGAGAACCTCAAGCGGCGGAAATATAATAAACTTGTTGGTAGTTATATTTTCGAGCCGTTTGGGCTTGAATCTCTAGGGTCTTGGGGTCCGAGTGCACATAACTTGTTTAAAGATCTCTCAAGACGCTTAGTTGAAACTTAATGTGACCGAAGGGCTGGCTTTTACCTTGGTCAAAGAATAAGCATTGTCATACAACGTGGCAATGCCGCCAGTCTTATGGGTACACTTCCAGTCGACAGCGATGTGGATGAATTTGTTGACGCCATATTTTAGGGTAATTTAGTTAGGAGTTTTTATTTTTATTTCTAGTGTATATAGTTAGTTAAGTATTTATGGAATAAAATGCAGTTGACTTTAAAACAAGTATGCATTTGTTCTTTCTCTAAGTTTAAGTTATACCCATACCAAATTTCATCAAAATCGGTTTTATAAATTTGGGAGTGAAACGTTACAAATAGACGTCTTCGCTTTTCGTATCCTATCCCACAGGAACCGAGCCTATTTCATAGATATAAAGTAGCCTATGGCGTAGACAAAAGGTAGCCTATGACTCTGGGTGATAGTCTACAATCATTCGTTGAAATATTTTTCATAATCCGATCAGTAGAGACTTCTAGAGATTGAGGAGCTCGTGGCTAAATAATAACAGCCACACGGGTCGATCTTCAAGGTTAAGCAACGCTTGCCGAAGTTGGTCTGTGGATGGGTGACCATCTTAACATACCGAGACTCCTCCTTGCCTCGGAAAGCACGTTAAGCCGTTGGTCCCGGCTGTCATTTGTAGATCTTGGGCAGTCGTTACGGATAGTCAGAAGCGAGATAATCTGAGACCAGTCTTGCCAAGGAGTACCTGA
The DNA here is from genome assembly GCA_002192655.3 of Mamestra configurata. NCBI lineage: Eukaryota > Metazoa > Arthropoda > Insecta > Lepidoptera > Noctuidae > Mamestra > Mamestra configurata. Next base: position 9,319 of record NDFZ01004780.1, read on the forward strand.
TACCAACCCAGTAATTGGGTTGTGGAGGTCTGGTAGGCAGCCGCTCCACGGAAAATGCTGGTATTCAGCTGAATCCGGTTTGACTGGAAGCCGACCCCAATATAGTTGGGAAAAAGGCTAGGCAGATGATGATGATACTTCCAGAGATTACCAAATACAGTCAAACAAAACGTTTTTGTAATATTAATCTAGATCGATTAGCATAAATTCACAATTTCATAATTTTATTTTGTTTATTCTAGTATAATGTCTATAGTTTTATGTTAATCTGCTTGAAATTTATTTATTTAGAACATTTAGAGCTGTTATTTTTTTGCCATAGTTTTTAAGGTTATTGGAGCAGATTTACGAAACTTTAATCGTGTTTCGATGAAGCTTTTTTATGAAAGCCTAAGACAAACAATACTATTGGACGGGCTTAGATTATACGAAAATGATGAAACGAAGTTACAAAAAAGACATGAGAATAAACAATTTTGTATCTATCGGTCATTCAAGGCAGTTTCTAGATTTAAAATCTACAATAATGTATTTATATATTTAATAATTATGAATAAAACTGTTTGAATAAATACTTAACTAACTATATACACTAGAAATAAAAATTAAAATCCTAACTAAATTAACCCTAAAAAATGGCGTCAAAAAATACATCCGCATCGCTGTCGACTGGAAGTGTACCCAAAAGACTGGCAGCATTGCCACGTTGTATGGCAATGCTTATTCTTTGACCAAGGTAAAAGCCAGCCCTTGTTTATTTTAGGTGTAAAATAAAAAAAGGTTTTATGCTTAACATTATACAACTGCAAGAAGTAATTCTGACATCGACCCGTCACGCAAGCGCAAGTTAAGATTTGCGATTTTCTATTGAAAAGTCATCAGTCAAACTGGGCCTAGAACTGGCTTGGGACTTATATAGTGTACCTACATATTAAAAAGTCATCCTCATCATCATACCAGCCGAAAGGCGTCCACTGCTGGACATAGGCCTCCCCCAAAGGGTTGCCATAATCGCCACGCTTGGCAGGCGGGTTGGCGATCGCAGTGTAGCTGTTCCAATGCACAGAGAATGCTGCTGCCCATTCTCTGGTGAGTCCCTTAGTCGCCTCTTACGACACCCACGGGAAGTGATGGGATGGTGCTATTCTTTACGTCCGACACCATACAGACCAATTAAAAAGTATTCTATGCTTTTCAAAGACGTGACAACGTCTAATAAATCGATGAACGCCGGCTGCACGCACGAAGAAGGATGACTCATTGTAACGTTACGATCATTTCATCAATGTATGACGTTGTCACGTTAAACTATCGTCCGTAAACCGACTTTACAGACAACCAAATTTTTACAAAACCCTTTTCCTCTCTTTCCAGCTCATCTCCTGGGCAGTATCATGCACAGCCTGAACGTGTCTCTGCTGAACCCTGGCGAGTGCCAGTCCAAGATCACGCAGGACTACCCTCATCTGCTGGAGCACTACGACCAGGACAGCTGTGTGTGCGGACAGCCTACCAACCCTGCTAACAATATCTGCAAGGTAAGGAGTTCAGGAACAACTTTCTTTTTAGCGTTCCGTAACCGGAGAGTAACCAATGGAATCGTATTACTAAGCATCCGCTGCCTCTGCCAGGGTTGCGGAATTCTGCCGGTTGCGGAATTTGTTCGAAAGAGTCACCGCGGCCCTGGAACGTAAAGGGCTTAAGAAGGATAACGGATGGGTTTTAGTCAGTAAGAGTTTGACACGCTCTCCCGCTCCACCCAGAGCGGAAGAAGTCATTTGATGATTTCCCATCCTTAAAAAAAAAGGAGTTCAGGAACAACTTCCTTTTTAGGGTTACAGACCCGAAGGGTTACCAAAGCATAAATAGTAAGGCATGTGTTGGATCATTTATTTGGCTCCCTTCAATATGGTTGAGCCGAATGGTGCTGACGCGTGCGTCATGTTCGTGAACATACGCCGTCAGTTGATACTGGTCACCTGCCATGTTTTATTTTAATGATTTGTTGTTTGAATCGTTTTTTTATTACTCCGGACGCTTTTATCGTGCATTTTTTTCTATATCGTTCTCACATATATGTATGTTTAATTCAACAAGAATGGTGTAACCAAAGCATTGTAAAACAAAAATGATTTAAAAGAGTGTCCGTGGAGTTTCTTGCACGTTCTTCTCCATAGAGATCTACGCTTTGGAACGTGCAAATAGCTTCATATATTTGACTGATCAACCTTGACAATTCAAAAGTGCCTGTAAATGGTTTAATTGAAATAAGTAATTTTAGTTTTGAGTTTTGAACTAATGGAATCGTATTACTAAGCACCCGCTGCCAGTTAATAAAAAAGAACTGTGAGAGTGCCGAAAAAATAAAGCTTCCCGTTCCCATATAGTCTATAGCATTCCTCATGGATGTGGCTATCGCATACAAAAATAATTTTCTAAATCTGACTGGTAGTTCCAGAGATTAGCGCGTTCAAAGAAACAAACAAACTCTTCAGCTTGATTATTATATAGTATAGATCAGTGGTTCCGAACCTTGAGGTTATTAGCCCCGCGGGGGTAAATAAGCTATTCTGCAGGGGAAACAAAGAACCTAATAATCAAGACCTAATCTAATCAAATACTTAGCTACATAGTAAAAATATAAAATTATTGATCGCCACACAGCAAGTGCCACCCGTACACGTACCACACTTTAGGAGAGGAAAACCTTGTTATTGGTGATCAGCGTGTTGCCATAATTAAATAAATATCACTGTCAAATACAACAGTTCAAAGTTTCATTTCAGACATGAGGAACGATATTTTGCAACCGTTATTTCTGAAATTAAAGAAAGTCCTTTGTTTGCGGTCGGGAATAAAATCAGTTTTTTAAAACGATCACAGGGGTAACAATATTGAAAAGGTTAGTTACCACTGGTACAGATAGATAGATAACTTAGTATTTCTTATTAAGACACCAAAGTTTAGGACCCCTTTTTTTCTGCGAATGGTAAATCATCAAATTGAGGGAGTGTTCTGACACTCCCACTCCTAATTAAAGGTTCCACTAGAACAACTGTAATATCTTGTTTGACTTGACTTCACGTTTTGCATGTTTTTGTAGAACACAGTACAATTGCTTTTTCTATTTTTTTCGTGTCGATTGACCCAACTTGTCAAATTACTTGTTCATTCATACATAGCTTATATATATTTTAGCCAATTGTGTCCCTCTGCAGGGCAAAGGCCTCCCTTTCTTCCTTCCATTCCTCCCGGCTTTGGGCGAGTGTGGACCAATCTGGCCGATAGGCGTCAAGCTCATCCCGCCATCTTCGCCTCGATCTCCCGCGATGGAATGTGGTTGCTTTAGCCCATGAACCGTTCGACATACGGCAGACGTGACTGGCAAAATAAAACCATCGGTTTCTCGTATTCTTAAATTTATCTCTTAAATTTATTTTGCTTGAACTTCTATTATCAAAGATCTTATTCTCTTTGCAGGTTGACATTGGAAGCGCCCTCGCGTGCACGACTGGTGACGGACACTACATTCTTAGAGGAATCTACTCATGGGACTCTGGTAAGCATCTTCTACTTCTTTCTTTTCGTTAGTTCTTATACAATAGAGGGTAGAATGCCTTGGCAACGAGGTAACTAGAACAAAAAACAACTTTTTCAGAAGAGCCTCTTTTGTAGAAGAGCCTCTTGGCAAGATTGAAGATAGGTAGTTGAAGTAATAACAATTATTGGCATATACTTTTTTTTGATATTTACAAGTTTTCGCGAAAATCTAAATTTGCCCATATCTTTTTATTGTATTGATTTAGAGGGCCTTGATTTTCTCTATAGACCTCAGTATTTGGTATAAATTTCAACTTGATAGGTCCACCCGTTGCTGAGAAAATCGGTGGTGACACACGGACAGACCGACGGACAAGAGAGTGATCTTATAAGGGTTCCTTTTTTTACCTTTTGAGGTACGGAACCCTAAAAAGTATCTTCTATCTAATAGTCCAAGATCCCTCTTTCAAGACTCTTTTTTATAAACTTAAATCTTAATGCTACTAAGCTAGACAATAGTTCAATTTATAACATTAGGTTGGTCGTTGGGCAGCCCTTACTGGTTTCCGGTTAGCCCGAGCGAATTTCCCACAATAATTTGTTTCATGACATTTTATTTAAATTTTCGAATAAGTGCGTTCAAAAACATCGTTTGATGTACGTGGGCATTTGTCGTTGCAATCTCCCAGCTCCATTCCGACCTCGAAAAATGTACTATAGTAAAATCCCTCATCATACATCTTGTACTTAACTATGCACAACTTGCCGCGCTTGACTCAGTGGAACGCAGAGCTATGAGGCTCATTGGCGACGTAAAACTGGTGGATGCCAAGCTTCACAGCTTGGCTAATCGCCGCAAGGTAGCCCGCTTGTCGGTCTTCTACAGACTGTACTACGGGGAGAGTGTCCAGGAACTCCACGACCTCATCCCACCGCCCCCCTTCTACCATCGGACATCTAGACGCACTGCAAGTTACCATCCCTACCTTGTTGCTATTCCACGAATTCGCACTAAACGTTTCCAAACGTCTTTTGTGCGAATTCGTGGAATAGCAACAAGGTAGGGATGGTAAATTGCAATGCACACAGCAAAGGAGTCTCTGCCTGCGTCTGTTTCCGTACGCATACAACCCTAATCTCTTCAAAATTAGAGTCGTTCGTCGACTTTGTCTCTGTCATCGATGACCTAGACTAGTCAAGAGCAAACCCATATCAAATAAAAAAAAACTAACATGATAATTCCCTCCCGCAGGGTGCCAAACAGGAAACCAGCTCGCTTCATTCTTCAAATTCGACCTCGAATGGTACGAATGGGCCATCGGTCTGGTCGAGAGCGTCCGCTTCTCCCAGTTCACAACCACTAAGATCACCAAGAACAAAATCATTAGCCAAGTCTCAGGAGTCAAAGGAACCTTCGGCAGCGGTATCAAGGGATCCTACGGAGTCGGTATCAAGGGATCCACAGGCGGTGGAACAGCCATTTCAGGGTCTGGAGTTGGAGTCATCAAAGGTTTTGGCGTCCAGGGACAGTCAGGACAGTACCAATTCGGGTCGGGATCCACTGGATCAGGCATTAAGGGTTCGATAACATCAGGATCAGGGGCTATTTCTGGCTCTGGAGCTTTGGGCATCAAGGGATTCGGTATCGAAGGACAAAGCCAGTCTGGAGAGTACAACCAATTTGGTGTCGGTAAATTCGGCACCGGATCAACGAAGTTCTCCGAGTCTGGAGAGTTCGGAAGTGAAATCAAGGGGCCGATCTCGAATACTTTCAGCGCAACGTACACCGAAAAGAAGTTTTTCCAATCCGAGCCCAAAATCGTAACCTACACGACAAAACCCGAAATCGTTACTTTCACAACAAAACCTGAATACTTCACATACACAACAAAACCGAAATACGTTACCTACACCACGAAACCCGAAATAATAACTTACACTACCAAACCTGAAATTGTAACTTATACCACTAAACCCGAAATTATTACTTATACCACTAAACCTAAGATTGTGACTTATACCACTAAACCTCAGATTATCAGATATGACTACCAGACTTCTGGCAGTCAGACCAACCAACAAGTTGTAGCCCCAAGTGTATCTTTCAACCCTTCATTCTCGGAGGTAGTAGGAGCCAAACACGCTCACGACGGCAACTGCAAATGTCTTGAAGGAAAGAAATAAACGAATTTTTTTTACTAAAAAAAGATAAAATTGGTAACAAAAGTTATGGAGGACAAGTGCCATAAAATTATTATTCGCAACCCTTTTTTTCATAATTTTTATTTTTTTTACATTTTGACACAGTACAAAAAAATACTCCAGTTCCTATAAAAAAGTTACCATTTTTCTGGTCATTAAAATTGAGTTTTTTATTTTTTGGAAACTGCGAGCGAAATAATTCTGATTATACTTTTTTTATTTATAAATATTAAAGATCTGTAAATAGGTAGGATATATTTAATTTTTCACGAGAACCTAGTATTTTTTACGAATGTATTTATGGTTTATTTTTATTCCCTGACATTTTTTTATTTTACTTTTACATTAAAAGGGCTTTAAATTTTTTAAACTTTTAATTTTAAAACTGCCAATTTTTAATCCTTAAAAGTATTAATTTTTTATTCACCCCGCCCCTGCTTTGTATTTTTTTAATACATTGTATTTTATTACTAAGCATAGTACAATAAATATATGTAATGTTTTTTTAAGAAAAAATTGTCAAGAATTAGATTTTTGACCGTATTGGATGATCCTTTTTGGCCAAAATGGTCGACTATCTAATACAATTGGTATCTAGTTGTAAAAATCGAGCCTCGCTGATTTTAATCTTGAAAAGATAAAAAAGATATCTTTTAAAAAGATGTACCTAAATCAAATAAAAAAAATATATAAAACCATTTTTTTATTTAAGATTGAAACCAGCGAGAGTCCGTTAAATAAAATAAGTACTTTTTATATAAAGAAAAATATTCACAATAAGTATTTAGTCAATATACGTATATTATGTATTGATATAAAACCGTTTCTTTCTAATTATTGTCTACAAATTAAGATTAAAATAATTGAAATAAATGGAATTTACAAATAATATTTGAAGCATTTTTATTTTTTTACCCTGTTTTACGGCTCCTTTGATTCCGTGTAGTCAGAAGTCAGAAAATATGACAGTTTGAATAGGTTCAGTATGTATGGATAAAAAAAACATGACGTCTTGCCAAACATTATAATAAATTACAGAACGATATGATCTCGCACTTCTGAAACATCCTGTACATTATTTCCGTCGTATACATAATTGAAACGGGTTTGATATAAGTATTTTTAATATAACAACGATTGATATCATTTTCATTTGGTATTATAATCATCTAATAAGATAAGTATAATTTAATTTCCTTTAAGCTTCAGTGGAAATATCGTTCACTTAAACTAACGTTTAAATTTATAATGTTCATATTGTATAAAGTTTGTTTAATTTTATCGAATGTGAATTCGGTTTAATCCTATTTCTTTCATCAGGGTTTCAAGGAACCTAACCTATCCGTGTCAGGATGCCCTAGTTTCCCTACCCGGCCCCGCTCGCTCTTTATTCAGCGGTTAGATCAAATGTGTTGCCAAAACTTGCCAAGATTATTACAGGGTCATATTTAACATTAACTTGTGATTATTACAAGCAAAGTTATGAGAAGGGTAAAAATTGCCAAATATGTAACCCGTGTGAGTGGAAACGTCGGAAGGGAACGTTGTGGGTTGCTAAAAGTAGGTATAGATATAAACAGTCAATATTGGTAATGTTCGAGAGCAGTGGTCCGCGGACCACTGGTGGTCCCTGGCAGCACCTGAAGTGGTCTGCATCCATTGTATAATGCCATATTTTCGAACAGATGAATAAATTGAAACTTAAAATACAGGGGTCCGAAAAGTGGAAGTCATAGAAATGCATTCAATACGAACTTGAAAGATTTATTTGAGACAGAAAATTAATTAGAAAAAAGATTTTTAGAGACAAAAGATAATGTTTTAAAGATTCAAGAAATGCTATTCACTACGTAACCTTGCTTAATTCGAATAAGTACAAAAGCTAGTACCTACAGAGTATGCAGTCACAATTTTTTTTTTAAGTGAAAACTTCTTTAGCGGCGTTGTCCAGTTTTTGGGATTGGTAAAAAATGTTAAACTCGCGTCAGGACAAGTGACCTGATCGAACATTCAAAAGGCGGAGGGAGAGTAGACCGCCGGCGCGGCGTAGGAGAGGAAGTAATATCCCCCTCTCTTTCTAACGTAAGGCAAAATGTATGCCTCAATGCACATGCATATGCAATTCGTGCGAAATGATTCTCTAACCATTCCAAAATATCAAAAATACACAACGTTAATGTTCAAGTTTTCACTTCTGTTTTATTTTTATTCCTATTATCCTAAAAAGTTGGTGGGCCATGGGCAGACAGATTTCTTGTCAAATGTTTTATAATTACTAAAAGGTTAAGAACCACTGTTCTAGAGAAATGTCAGTATTCACTACCAGCGTGCATGTATGACCAGAAACATGAACGTAAACGGAGTAAAAGCAGTACCTAGGGATGCAAGAATGATAAATAATGAGATAACTTCAATTCATCGCCACCGACTCAAGTACCGACTTTAGACACATGTATTTAAAGTCGCTTTTGAGGTGACCATTTGTATCTAAATGGCCCTTCTGTAATCAATTACAATAGATGTAATTTAGAGTTTCTGCCTACCTTGCAAAAACCAGCTCTACTAACGCTTTCATGTTACTAAATCGGTACTAAACTACTCACGACTTTGTAGCGCCATCTAGTAGGAAGTAGCAATACTACTGAAAGATTTGCAGCGCCACCTAGTATTGAATGGTAGTATCACTAACTAAAATGTTTACTGTAAACATATACAGATGGCAGTATTTTGCCGTGTTATGCAAAATACTAAAATTATTCTTATTTTTTCTTAGTTTTCTCGAAAGTATTACAATAAAACTAAACATTACTTAAGTAATCCTCCTCCTAATTAAACACTTTCGTACAAAAATTCCTTCGTGAAACAGAAAACTTCAACTTTCATTTTGAAATAAGTCAAATTGACTTTTCTACAACTTATAAACACAAATTACTGTTAGGTACCTACTTTTTATAATAAAAACCCAAAAAAATGGCTGCAAGTAAGAAATCTAACATTACTAAAACGTCGCGAATAATGCACGACGAAAACGTCGTTGTTATTAACGAATCGTCTTCTGATAGCAGTGAACATGGAACCATATGTTATGGTATGGTACCGCAGGAACATGCTAGGCCACGGCTTAAGGCACAAAAAAGCAGTATCATCAGTCGGATGACTATCATTGATGGGCCAGATGCACTCTCTAACACTTCTTTATCTTCTTCTATTACAAGGTATGCTAATCTTCTACCCAGCTATTGCTTTATTGGTTTACATGAATCCTCAGAGTTGCGTGTTTGTGGCAAAGAAGATACATGGAGTATCTTGCACGTTCTTTTCCATAGGATCTACTATTTGGGACGTGTAACCGTCGCGCTGGAGATGGGGTAACTTGGTGCTCTTGTTGCTAGGCCAGCATTTAATAACTAGCTTCATATTTTTGACAATTTAAAAGTGCCTGTAAATGGTATACAGCGTGAAATTTTAAGGGTTGTTTTCCCGCACCGAAATGAGTTTGTCTTGATAATACAATCGATTTATGTAAAATGATAAATTTAAAATCAAGAAATGGATGAATAATAGGTTTTGTTTATCAAATTCTATCTTGAGCAACCGGCAGCAAGTTCGTCATGCTCCCTTAGAATTTACTGCTTGCGGTAGCGTCGGGGGTCGGGTTACCTCTTTCCCTCAAATATGGCTGATCTTTGCGTTATGCTCGTGAACGGGTGCTGCTTGTGGTGAAAGTTCGTCTTGTTAGCCATGGATTTTACTATTGTTATAACGATTATATGCTTAATGTTTAATTTTGATGGCCCTGGTTTATCACTTGTGGCGTCGAGTCACAGATCTTTTTATTAAATTCTACCCTCTCTGCACGTGTAAGCGGGCACACCCTTCATGTTTGGAGGCTTTTTTAGTTTGATTTGGTATTGTTTTTATACTTGAGTTTGTCTGTTTATGCTGGCATAATGGAGTGTGCTAGCTTACAAGTAGCGAATTATTAAGTTTTATGTTTTTACGTGTTACCTTTGTTGTATTGTTTTCTTTGTAAGAATACTGACTACTTACATACCTTTGTATAAGTGATAGTTCTTATAACTCAACAGACAGATGTGTTGCTGGGGAGTTTGTTGCGCCACTTCTTCTTCCCAGCTAAAACACTAGGAAGTGGTGACGGGCGGGCGTTTTGGGGGACTGTCTTTATGTAGAACTTTGACGTTCAAAAAGTGCTGGCACTCAGCCTAATTTGAATAAATGACTTTTGAATCTTTGAATCTTTGAGTAGTCCTACTACGTCACGTCTAGTGAGTTACTATTGCTTCTCACGCTTTCGAGTTTAAGATTTTTTTTTCTTTTTTAATTCGGTATTTGAAATAAAAACATTTTCATTTTTTAAGTATAACTTTATGTTTCGATAGTATTACTGATAGCGAATCGTTTTTCCACGGGAAAACAACCATTAAAATTTCAACGTGTATTTGAAATAAATGTTTTTTATTGATTGTCAATTGGGGTGATTGAAAGGATTAAGTCACCCAAAGGACAATGGAGAGGGCAATGCTTGGAGTTTCCTTGCGTGATCGAATCAGGAATGACGATATCCGCAAGAGAACCAAGGTTACCGACATAGCCCGAAGGATCGCCAAAATGAAGGTGCAGTGGGCAGGACACGTTGCTCGCGGAACAGATGGTCGATTGGGCCGAAAAGTTCTGGACTGGCGACCCACAAGGTGGACCAATGACCTGGTGAGGGTCGCGGGTAGCCGATAGATACAAGACGCGCAAGACAGGTTGTTGTGGCGACACTCGGGGGAGGCCTATGTCCAGCAATGGACGTCTTTCGGCTAATATGATGATAACGCAAAGGGATCGCAAAGGAGTCGCAGTGAATTGGCCGAAACACGTTTCACAATTAGGGTGTCCTAAAATGACGTACACCGGATAGCAACACTGAGTCGTCAGGTCCAGGCATCTGTCAAAACGCTTATGTTTTCCGAAATGAGTTAAATTAATGTCAATGTAATTTTTACGTCAGTCACTATCTCAAGAAAGAGGATCCATCGCCTATGTGGCGCCAACTGGTGGCGTAAATTTTTATGGAAACCTTAATTGTGTAAAAACTGCGAATGTTGTTTCAGTCGTTATTTTAAAAGGAACGTAGGGAAAAGGATCGCAAATGAATCGCAGTTAATTGGTCGAAACGCGTTTCTCAATTTATTATGCCGCAGGAAGGCGACCTCTGTCGGTGCGAAGACGCGTTACGGTTTGCCAAACAAATGAACGCGACTATCGCGTATTCGCGCAATGATCGTACGTATTCCTTCTGTACGGTGGCGGACGTAAAAGAATAGCACCATCCCACCACTTCCCGTGGGTGTCGTAAGAGGCGACTAAGGGACTCACCAGAGAATGGGCAGCAACATTACCTGTGCATTGCAACAGCTACACTGCGACCGCCAAACCGCCTGCCAAGCGTGGCGATTATGGCACACTCCCCTTTTGGGGGAGGCCTATGTCCAGCAGTGGACGTCTTTCAGCTAATATGATGATGAATATTCCTTGTATTAGACCGACTCTTCAGACCGCACTGCTGCAAACATTTCCTCATCGACTAGGTATCTATCCTAACACGAGTATTAAAATGTTTTTCCAGATTCCGAGGCGATTTTGATACATTTAAGTGTAAGATGCGAGTCTTTGGCGAATCGTTGCATTTATGTCGATGCATCGCAGACGATTTTAGAATTAAATTGGAGAAAATGGAAAAACGACTGGATTATTTGGAACGAAGACAGAAAGTGTTCAAGGTACGTATTTCAATATCTTCCCAATTATTTGAATGTCAGTTTCCATAGTAACCAGCTGCAACTGACTATTACTATTTTTCTTAAAGGATGACGAGATGCCTTTCTGACCTCGGCATCTCAGTAACTGGGTAACACGATACTCTTTGGCACCCGCTCCTACCCCACACAGGGTGTGTCAGATTTTCGACTATCTATGTAGTTTTTTAGGATTCCGTTACCAAAGGTTTACCAACGGAACCCTATTACTAAGCCTCCGCTGTCCGTCTGTCTGTCAGTGAGATGTATCTCAAGAACTAGGAAGACATTTGAAGTTTTGATAAGTACAGTGTGTATTTCTATTGCCGCTATAACAACAAATCATATAAATTAATAGGCTTTCGAATAAAAAAGAATCATCAAAATCAATTCGTAATTGACGGATTGATCTCATAACAAACATAAAAAAAAAAAAACAGTCGAATTGAGAACCTCCTCCTTTTGGAAGTCGGTTAAAAATGAAAGCGGGCTTCCATACAAGAAAGGTGTTTTTTTTCGGGTTATGGTACGGAAACCTTTGTGTTGCGAGTCCAACTCGCACTTGACCGGTTTTTAGTCACCCATCCATGGCCAGACCTCGGCAAACGTCCCTTAACCTTGAGGATCGACCTGTGCGGTTGTTATTATTTAGCAACCCTAGTAATCAATTATGAAATACCTAATTAAAACAAATGCTGAACTTCACACGAATAAAATCCCATCTAAAAATCTTTTTAACACGCTTTTATTAGCTTCACCTGTATGTATGTATGTCTGTTTGTATGTCTCTCTGTAACCGACCCTTTTGAGCTCGATTTTGCCCTACTTTGAACGATCAGATTTAGTGCAAACTTTGCACACCTGTCAAGGATCGATGACAATGCAAGAATTCAATTAAAATATCCGATTATCCTAATTAGATTCGCCAGGATTAATTAATTAAAATTAAAAAATATTCTAACAAAGCAAAACATTATCCATAAATACACACTTTTTTATTGTTCACAAAAACACACATATTCTATTTAAATAACTTTTGACAAAAAAAAAATTGTTTAAAAAAAACAAGCTTTTATAGAAAAATCCAGCTAAAAAACAGAAAATAAAATTTAATAAATTTGATTAAGAATAATGTAAAAAAGAAATGAATCGTTCATGCATTCTTTTGACCATATTGACTAGTCTTAAGTTTTTGCGTGATAGATTTTATACAATAATGTCTTTCGTATTTAATTATAATAGTTTTTTTTGTTTTGTTATATTGTCTTTCCTAATAAATCCATTAAAGTTTTGCCATATCCATTATCCATTTTTGTCATTTGTTTTTGTCAAATCTGAGTTTTCATCAAGTCAAACATGATTTGAACAAAAGTCTAATTCTAGATATCTCCTCTAACACTGTGGGCTTTATTAAATCCTACAGACTATAAAATTTATTTTTTAAGATAAATTTATTTTAATATTCAAACAGCTACCTGTCTTTTTGACAACCTTCTGTAAATAATGAATGAAGCGTTGTTGGCCCAAAAGCCATTATGTATTTGTTATGTTGATAAAAAATAATGTTTAGTATTTTAATGATTAGATAAAACAATCTCTTGTAGTACCTACAGACGCACATCAAGCGACTCGAAACTGTCAAATTTTCCCATTTAACCTTAAACCTAATGCTGTAGCGTTAAAGTTGAAAACTGATTGTTTTAGCTTAATGTGCTAGCGTCTGTACTGAAAAATACGTAGATAGGTAGGTACATACTTTTTGAGTACATTGACTTGGCATGGTAGGTGTATCTACTTATCACAATAACCATACTGGTAAGATATATAAACTCTCTGGTAAAAACCAGAAAAAAAAACTTACTTACATTCTGACATTTATGGCCGTATGAAAAAATTATCTTTTCGTTTTTCTGTATTTTTTTTAATTTTGACAGTGTTGCCACGTGAAAGGTTTTTCCCCAAATTCTTGCAAAAAAAAATTATAACTCACGTGGCCGTGGGCGTATTTATTTTGACGGAAAAATAACATCGTTGACGTTCTTAAGTCATGTGTCGTAAAAAATAATTCAACGTTTGTTTTTTAATGAGTAATTAATATCTTATCTGATAAAACTACTATAAAGAGTCGTTGTAAATATCAAGATAAGAAATGTACCATATTCATGAGTTTATGACAATTTAATAGTTTCATTAATATTGAGTAGTTTTTAATTAGCTAGGTCTGGGAAAATAACAAACATCAAATTCATTAATACTTATTTATTTACGTTTTGCGTGCTATTAGAACGTTTTTCATATTGCAACAATCTGTTGCCGTTATCTAAACGTTATATTTATTATATTTTCAGCCATATGCGAGGGTTTTATTTTCATAGATATTTACAACTGTTATAATAAATACTTAACTAACTACACTTCTCATCAAAAAAATCGAAACACTTTCGTTTTTATTGTTTTTGTCCTAATTTTTTACAAAAGAGAATTAATTCCATGAAAAAAAAAACATTATTGTGTAGCTGGCAGTTTGGTCATTACAGTAAGAAGAAAAAAATCAAAATTCGAAATTAGAATTTCATTTGTTTATCCTATAAATGAAATTAATCACTGTTTTGAGACAAATGTGTATTTAGGGTTGGAGTACGTTTCTCGTTTAAAAACTAAAATTAGCGCTTGTCTTTAAACTTTTTGTTTCTTATTTCATTTACTGTGACTTTGGGACGTCTGAAAAAACTTTTTTTTCTAAAACATATGGATACTTCGCCCGCAGAAGCCGCCCAAGTGGTGGCATTGCTGGATTCTGGACTTAGTCAGCGTGTTGTGGCTGCAAGATTGCATCTAAGCTTATCATCTGTTCATAGAGTCTACAAACGCTATCGGGAGACTGGTTCGTTCACGCGCCGTTCAGGATCTGGCAGGAATCGGGTCACTTCTGAGCGAGATGATCGATTTATTGTAACAACCTCTTTACGAAATCGACGCCTTAACGCTTTTCAACTGCAGCAGCAGCTTCGCGTTGTACGAAGAGTAGCTGTAAGTGACTCTACAATAAGAAGAAGGTTGAAGGAACGCGGATTGGCACCGCATAAGCCAGCGAATGGGCCGAAATTAACTGCAGACCATCGAAGAGCGCGCCTTAACTTTGCACGCGAGCACCTAACTTGGTCATACCTTCAGTGGAGCAAAGTACTGTTTTCTGATGAGTGTAAAATTATGCTGTATGGTAACGACGGAAGGAACAAGGTCTACAGAAGAGATGGAGAACGCTTTGCACAATGCTGCATTGAAGAAAAGGTCAGCTATGGTGGCGGTTCGTGGACGGTTTGGGGAGGAATCAGCGCCGACGGTAAGACAGAACTTGCCTTTGTATCTGGGCCACGGCTGCCTGCACTAAACTCTCATCGGTACATCGAACAGTGTCTTGAACCTCATGTGATGCCCTATGCACATTTTATTGGCAACGACTTCATATTCATGCACGACAATGCTAGAGCTCACACCGCGGGCGTCGTACGAGATTATCTTACCGAAGTCGGTATCTCCATTATGGTATGGCCAGCAAGAAGCCCGGACATGAATCCCATTGAACATCTATGGGATGAATTAAAGAGACGAATTCGAGCAAGAGATCCAGCCCCAGAAACACTTAGCCAGCTGCAAAATGCAATCCAAGAGGAATGGGATAATATACCACAACATGTGATCGTGACTCTCATCCGATCGATGAAGAACCGTATGGAAGCAGTAATAAGAGCTCGCGGAGGGAATACAAGTTATTAAATAAACGTTTCTTACATTTTTTTTCATTTACGCGTGTTGTTTTACCCATTTCCTTCATATTCCATACAGGGTAAAAATTACTCATTATACAAAATACGAAACCTATGAAGACTTAATTTGAATTTAGAACATTAACATTAGGATTTAAAAACCTCATACTACTCACTATTAAATGACATTTTACATTTATTCCTAAATATACACATTTTTCTGATAATCCTTATCAAATCATAAACTGCGAGGTGTTTCGATTTTTTTGATGAGAAGTGTATATACACTAGAAATAAAAATAAAAACTAACTAAATTAACCCTAAAATATGGCGTTAAAAAATTCGGCCGCTCCAGGCCAGGCGCCAAGCCCAAGACGGAATAAAAAATACAATCTTTTAGTTTATTTAATTTTATCCACCTCGCTCCTTAGAAGCTTGGCTTGAAAACATCTTTAACCATACCCTATTTTCACAAATAAATAATTTGAGTCTTTGGTCTCTGTTCCTTTTCAATGCTTGCACGTGCAAGCAGTAGGTACTGGCATATGTTAGGGGCAAGCAAGGGGGGCGCCATTATTGGATCCACAAAAGACCTTGGAAGTAGATCTGAACAATTTCTATCGAAACGCAATTTACGTACCTACGTGTTTTTTTTAAAATCGCATTTAGCATTGTCGCCTACCTGCGAGAGCCTTCAAACGAACTGAAGTTGATTGGACACCTCATTTGGCAATGAAAAAGCAAATTTTCTCTCATTATCATCTAAGTATCTATTTTAATGGAGCAAAAACTACTTACGTCTTGTAAAGTCAAAGTAAACTAATTTATCGGCAACAATGAAGAGTAATAGACGTTCCATTGTTTGAATTTGACACATTGTTTGAAAGAAAGACAACACGACAGACGCCATTTTGTTTTCTGACGTCAGAGTTATAGTAGGTTTACTCTATGTTATGTATTTTATCTTAGTTTTATTACTTATTACAGAGTTGTGGGCTATGCTAATACTGTGACAGGGTTACGGAATTGTTCGAGCTAGCGCAGCCCTGGAACGCAAAGGGCATTTGAAGGAAAACGAGTGGGTTTTAGTTACTAAGAGTCTGACACTCTCTCCCGCTCCGCCACGTCGTTTGATGATTTCCCATGCAGAAAAAAAAGGCTTTTCAAATATTCTATACTAGGTTTTGCCCGCGACTTCGTATGAGCATAGGTATCCCGTATAGCCTATGGCATTCCTCACAAATGTGGCTATCATATACAAAAAGATTTTTCCAAATCCGACTGGCCGTTCCAGAGATTAGCGCGTTCAAACAAAACAAACATACTCTTCATTTCGCTTTATTATATTAGTAATGATGGTTACTCTTAAAGCCTGTTTTCAATACCACAATATAATAATAATGAAAGGCGAGTTACAAAAGGTACCAAGGAGGTAACAAGGCGGAAGTGAAAGGAAACGCCGTAAAGGGACGCCCTAGAAGGACATACACAGATCTACCTAATTGGTGATGTTCTTTGGAAAGGCCTGGGGGGCTACTTTCTAAACCCGAAGTCCGTAGTTTCGGGCTTAGTTGCGGGCATATTCTACTCCGTATCACCTACGGACTTACGATTAGTTCCGAACCCGAAATACGAGTGAATGACAACACGATTTGACAGTAACTGTCAAATTAAATTTTCAGAATCCCGGAATCGTTCGAAATTCCTGAGATTGCTAAAAATGCCCGCATACAAAATATAGTTAGAACTCGTGAACTCTCATTGTAACTTTTTATAGGTATTCCATTTGTGTTGAATAAAATAAAGATACTAAATCAAAATAACCATTTGTTATAGTTGTTTCACAAAATTGTCTAATCCCGGGAACCCGAGATCACTTATTTATTCAGAAAGGAATGTCCACATTTTTCGTTCACGGGGGGTTTAGGCATGTAAGCTCCCGTTTATCCGATCACTGATAATTATAGATATTAATACCTATGTATAAATGTAATTATTAATAAATAATTGAAGCCCCATCTTGGGTGAAGGCTTCGCCTCCAATCCACTCTTAACCTAACTTAGTAAAGTAGAGCAAAGTTTATAATCCTTAACCATGCATCGAGGAACGCTGGTGATTCAATCGAGCATGGTCGTCATTATGTATGTTTTATTAATAGGCTCATTTTTGACCACAGTCTCACCTGATGGTAAGCGATGATGTAGTCGACGATGGAGCACGCTTGCCTAGAAGTAACCTATTCACTCTTGACTTAAAGACGGTAAAGACCTCCAGGTTGTAGCTATCAAAAATACATTCAAGTATTCCTGAATTCACCTGCCCACAAAATCAGCACACATATGTGTCGTTCATCGTAATTGTACATAGAAAGGAACAATATTATTATACATACTTCAATTCTCAACACACAGCTATCGAACTTACACAGCCTACGAGCGCAAACGGCGGGGGCGTTAACAAATCAATAGTGCCCGGCCGAACCACGGCTAGATTCGGGTAAATTCGGCCAGCTTCGGATTGCTTCGGCAAGGCTTTGGCTTCGACTAACTTCGGCTAGCTTCAGCAGCCGGCCGGCCGCCATGGCCAGAAATAGTTAGTGATACGTATTAGTAGGTACCTATCAAATTTTATTTAAATTTTTCAAAGGTTATTTTAATTTTAACTTTACAAAACACCTTGTCATTAGCATTATGCTGAGCGATGGCCGTTTTGCGCGAATGTGACGAATATCTTCCCAACTTGCATAACTTTTGTAATTTTGTAAGTATATTTTATTTTTGGTAAGCGTCATGCTTGGCGCAAATAAACTCTTCTTTCTTCCTTTCTTTCTATTATTTAAGATCCAATAACGAAACCCAAATAATATTTTACAAGCCTGAAACCAACGCATTAATCTGATCTGCAGCCGTCAACGTAAAAAAAAGGAACAGGTATTATTTGGACTCTTTAATTTGATGGAATATAGATATATTCTTAGAGTCTCGTATGTTAGTTGAAAGTGAGTAAGGACTATTCAACTTTCATCATTTCTCAATCTATCGTCAATTTCTCGAAACAACTCTATCTTACGGAGTCTGCAATTATCCGGTGACAAATACAAGAGTCCGACAACAACTATCGGGCAGTTGCCCACCAGACACAACACCCGTCTGGTCGGAGGATCCTCCCTTTCCAACATCATTAAGTTTTTCGTTCTCCTCCGTTGTGCTTTTCTGATTAATTTCGTTGCGGGATACAAGACAGTTGAATCATTTCCCCGGGACTCGTCTAGCTTCATTGACACGATGTTTTTGTGGCTATCGCCACTGTTGATTCTGGCTGTCAGGAGTGTCAGTGGTTGGAAATATTGTGGCGGGCTTGTTATCTATATACTTATACTAATATAATAAAACAAAAAAGTCCACTCAGCATAATTTTCAGTAGTCGCCTATGACATGACGTACGGAAACCAAGTCTGCTGTTCATGTGGAAATAGATACTAGTAAACATACATATAATAAGTGTCTTGACAAAAACATACTTACAAGTAATAATTATGTATGCGGATAGGTAGGTCGTTTTCTCTTCTCACGTCTCTTTATTTTCTTTCTAAAGCTGAAGAGTTTGTTTGTTTGTTTGAACGCGCTAATCTCTGGTACTTTTTTTTTTATTTTAAGGATGAGAAATCATCAAATGACTTCTTCCGCTCTGGGTGGAGCGGAAGGGCGTGTCAGACTCTTACTGACTAAAACCCATCCGTGTTCCTTCTAAAGCCCTTTGCGTTCCAGGGCCGCGGTGACTCTTTCGAACAAATTCCGCAACCCTGGCAGGCTCTGGCCCTAGCGG
>NDFZ01004780.1:29318-81185 GCA_002192655.3 Mamestra configurata
AATCATCAAATGACTTCTTCCGCTCTGGGTGGAGCGGAAGGGCGTGTCAGACTCTTACTGACTAAAACCCATCCGTGTTCCTTCTAAAGCCCTTTGCGTTCCAGGGCCGCGGTGACTCTTTCGAACAAATTCCGGTCTTCTATGCTGACATCTCTTTGAGGCGCGCGTGAAACACAACGCGCCATCGACCCGGGCCCGGTGGTGATCGGACAGCGAGCCACCCAACGCTCGCCGTCCGCAGGCCCGCGCCTACGGTGGCCGGGGATCGCCCTGCGACTCCCGACGCCCGGGGCGTCTTTTCCTGTTGCGGCGGTTGGGGCGAAGGCCTTGCCTTTCCCTCGCGCGGCCCGCGTCCTCCTTTGCCAGCATCCTCCTCCTTTGCTAGCATTAATCTCTGGTACTACCAGTCTGATTTTGAAATTTGTTTTTGTATATGATAGCCACATTCATGATGAAGGCTATAGGCTATACGGGAATTAAAAATTTATACGAGAACGGGACGAAAAATCGGGAAATGCGCGTACGAAGTTGCAAGCAAGCTCTAGTACTTCCAAACAAATATTATGAACAAACACGTGACGTTACCTTTTAGAATAAACAAAGTATTATCTATTGTTTGTGAGTCACGTTTCAATGACAAATGTGTGATAAAATGTCAACTAATGCTAGCAATTTTTTAACACATTTATTTCTACATAATGAATTCATTAGAGCATGTTGAAAAAAAAAAATTGTATATGTTCGCACTAGACGACACAAGGTCCAGTATAGATGAATTTTTAAATGTTATTGCTCTGTAGGAAAAGTAAAAAGGGAACCGCTTATCTTGGTATGGTCATGTGAAGAGGAGGGATGAAATGCACGTAACTAAAAGAGTTATGAATATAAATGTGGATGGATGGACAGGGAGAGGGAGGCAAAAGAAAAGATGGATGGATTGTGTTAGGAGTGATATGAAAGAAAAGGGAGTTAACATTTCACTTCTATTTAGGTATTCTTGTAAGTGTGGGTATCCTATCCTGTAAGTGCTCTTTAAGCCATTGTGCATTGGAAAACGTCAAATGACTCCTTCCGCTCTTGGCGGGGCGGAAGGGAGTGTCAGACTCTTATTGACTAAAACCCATCCGTGTTCCTCCTAATGCCCTTTGCGTTCCAGTGCCGCGGTGACCCTTTCGAACATATTCCGCAACCCTGGCTGGCACTGGCCCTAGTGGGCTCCAATCTATTTCTGCCACCATGCATTGTTTTGTTACTGTTTTGAGGGTTTGGGTGCCATATGACATTATAGAGGAACGCGGGAGGATCCTCCGACCAGGTGGTTGTTGTGTCTGACGTGCCCGATAGTTGATATTCGGACTGTTGTATATGTTCAAATCGCACGGAGAACTTAGGTTGCGCGATGCAGGATTTCGTTGGTAGTTCGTCGCTGACAGGATAGATGGCGTTGCGGTTCTTTTCGTTGCCGTATAAATTTCGCTTCCAAGTCATTCATGCCGCTACAACATCTACACGAGACTTTTTATCTTTGAATGACTGGCGTAGGGTTGCCAACTTTATTATAAGGAATAGAGTGGGTGAATCTGATTTCAGAGTGGGTAAATAAAGAGTACCTAAGAAGAGTTTTATTAATTTAGGACATCTGTTAATCTAGATTAGCATTTTTCCGCGAACAATGTTCATATATATTTTGCATGTGCGAATAATAATGAGGAAGCGTTTTCTACTGTTACCTATGTCCGTACCAAAACCGATAAAAAAAACACGATTCTTTTATGGCTCCATATCTTGTATGGCTTTAATTTGTAATTTATTTAATTTTTATTATTTTCTGTTATAGCGGTAATAGAAATACACACTGAAAATTTTAATTGTCTACCTATTACGGCTCTTGAGATACAGCCCGCTGACAGACAGATGGACGGACGGACGGGCAGCGGAGGCTTAGTAATAGGGTTCCGTCGGTTACCCTTTGGATATGGATACGGAACCCTAAAAAAGGGGTTCAGATTCGAATAAAACGCTAACTTTAGGTAGGTACTTAGCAATCTCAAGTTACGATCTTCGATCGATCGATGCCCGGTTTCAAAAACCCCTGGGCAAAACATTTTCGGGTATATTTAGATTTTAAGAAGAATAACAGCCGTACGGGTCGATCAAGGTTAAGCAAAGCTTGCCAAGGTTGGTATGTGGATGCGTGACCATCTTAACATAGGTACCGAGTTTCCTCCGTGTCTCGGAAAGCACGCTAAGCCGTTGGTCCCGCCTGTCATTGGTAGATCTTTGGCCGTCGTTACGGATTGTCAGAAGCCAGTAAATCTGACTTTAGTCTTGCCAAGAACTACCGTGTTACCCAGTTAATGGGTTGTGGAGGTCTGGTAGCCAGCCGCTCCACGTAAAATACTGGTATTCAGCTGAATCCGGTTTGACTGGAAGCCGACCCCAATATCTTAATATCTAATATAATAATAATATCCTGGGACAACTCACACACGGTCATCTGATCCCAAACTAGGCAGAGCCTGTGCTATGGCAACCAGACAACTGATAAACATACTTATATATTTCTAAATACATACATATTATAGACAAAACACCCAGACACAGAACAAATGATCATGCGCATCACACAAAGATTTGTCCTGGGTGGGAATCGAACCCACGACCTCCGGTTTAGCAGTCAGGGTCACTAACCACTCGACCAACAGGCCAGTCTGTAATATAGTTTGGAAAAGGCTAGGCAGATGATGAAACTAAATTTAGCATTTTGTTTCAGAGGGCCAGCAATTATACACAGATCATCCAGAAGAACAAGTTACTCTCACAACGTTCCATGAAAGATGTTCACCACATCAAGGTAAGTATTTCTATATTCACATTTAAAAATATCTAAGCTCGGACCCCATCAGAAGAACTAAAGATACCCAAAGAGCAATGGAATGGAAGGCTATGCTCGGAGTTTCCTTGCGTGATCGAATCAGGAATGAAAATATCTAGTCCGGACCAAGGTTACCGACATAGCCCGAAGAAACGCCTCCTTGTGCGATCCAGCCCGTCCCTAGCTGTCCTCCCCCAGCGACGCCCTAAGCCGAGGCTCGTACCCCACAGGGGGTGCCCTTAGCGTGTAGTCGCTTAGTTTGTTAGTTTTTTATAAGCCCTGGCTGGATGCTTTAATATTATATTAAGGCCGCCACAGACAAGCCTGGTTAAGCAGTCGACAAACTCATAGGTTAAACTGCGAGACGCCACACACAAAAAAAAAAAAGAAACGCCCCACAGAAGCGGCGGTGGACATGGCACATTGTTCGCAAAACAGATAATTCCTGGGGTCGACAGGTTCCGGAGTGGTGACCACGTACTGGAAGATGCTTGCATTGGAAGGCATTCTGTAGTGGCATCAATGCCGCCGCATGAAAAACTAACGAAACGAAATTTGTACGAGAACAAAAACAACCACAACGCCATCTATCCTCTCAGCGACGAACTACCAACGAAATCCTGCATCGCGGTATCAGAGTTTTCCGTGCGATTTGAACATATACAACAGTCCGAATATCAACTATCGAGCAGTTACCTACCAGACACAACGTTGCGCAAAATGTTGTCCTTTTATATATGTCACTGGAAAATTGCAAACGTCGTAAGATTGTAAAATATCGCGTGAAATTGTAAACTATCTTTTCTTCATAAGACACGGATATATTGGAAAGTATTGAATTTGGATGGGAAATATTGCATGCAAAACGTTTTTTTTTTTGAAATATCAAAAAATTATAATCTTATAAAGATTTCTTACAATCTTACGGAGTCTGCAATTTTCCAGTGACATGTTTATCTAAGGTACCTAAGTGCTAATGTTGCCAGCATTAACAAAAACGCTAATTTAAAATTTCAAGGTGACATTAAGAAAAATAACATTCTATCTAATACTATGCTTCTATTATAACCACAGTCTATTGTTGTTTACTTTTTATTCGTCTACAAGTTTTTACTTAAAAACGGAAAAACTTTGCTCTATTAATGACCTACCGTACTCGAAAGTAAAAAGTTGATTTGATTTTGTTTTTTGTAAAAAAAATACTTGTCCATGAAGGATATACAGATCTTATTGGTGATGTTACGATGCGATGAACGATCATGATTCCGCTCTAAGAGGGAGACGGATCAATACATAGCGAATAGCACTATCCCTTTTACATCATCGGAATTGGATTCTGTAAAACTGGGACCGTGAGATCCTAGATTAGATGTAATGAACATGAAGTGAGCTGTCAATCCATCAAATTAAGGTGAAATGACAGTTCACTTCAAGAACAAACGTAAGTTTTCACGGTGATGTGTTTACAGAATAGGCTGACAGATTATGTATGAATGTAAACGAAGAAAAAAAAGGAAGGGCCTAGCAAGCAGTTGGGCGATCCCCGGCCACCGTAGGCGCGGGCCTGCGGATAGCGAGCGTTGGGTAGCTCGCTATCCGATCGCCACCAGGCCCGGGTCGATTGCGTGTTGTGTTTCACGCGCACCTCAAAGAGCAGCATAGGAGACGGGACCCGCTAGGGCCAGAGCCTGCCAGGGTTGCGGAATTTGTTCGAAAGAGTCACCGCGACCCTGGAACGCAAAGGGCTTTAGAAGGAACACGGATGGGTTTTAGTCAGTAAGAGTCTGACACGCCCTTTCGCTCCACCCAGAGCGGAAAGAGTCATTTGATGACTTCCCATCATTAAAAAAAAAAGCATGCGGCTTAGAAGTAAACTTTTCAGTCTTGATTTAAAGACCCCCAAGTTGTAGCTATCAGGAATTCAGGAAACACAGACTCCGGCAGGGAAACCCACTCCTAAACCGTACGTGTCTATTTCACTTAGTAATTTTTAACACAATGCTATAGGTACCTACCCATTGTATTTTTCGCAAAACCTTCAATTTTAACCGTGGATCCGTCACGAACACGATCTTCAATCCAAATAATTCATAGAGTTAAGATGGCCGCACTGGCAGCGACGCCATTGCTTATTTATGTAATTTTCATGCCGTCCCGCGCAACTACTGCTAAGCAAAACTCTTTACTCTCACAGACACGGTGAAAAAGTATTATTTTAACTTATATCTTACTAGTTGCCGCCCGCGGCTCCGCCCGCGTGATAGTCGAAAATTATCCCAAGGGAACATATTCCCGGGATAAAAAGTATCCTATGTGTTATTCCAGACTATAATCTACCACTGTACCTACCAAATTTCATCAAAATCCATTGAGTAATTTTTACGTGAAAAAGTAACAAACATCCATCCATACTTACAAACTTTCGCGTTTATAATTAGTAGGATTAGGTGGGTACATCTCTTTAATTTAAACCTAAAAAAGACAACTCAAAAAAAATGTTTAAAAATCAATAATAGTAACTGGTTTATGTGTTTTAAGGTAGGTATGTGATAAACAAAGTCAGCACCAATTAAATTACGAGTGACGTCACTCGCAAGTCATGTCATAGTGAATTTGCGCCATCCAGTACAATGACGTTTTGCGTGACAAGGATACAAGAATAACATCAAAAGCTAACCCTATTTTTCCACCCATTTAATTTAGGTTTTCACAAAACGTAAGTAGGCACTCTGTACTATTTTACTAACATCTTTCAAATGAGACGTACCTAGGTCCTAGTAGGACCTATTCATTAAAAGTGATTTTTTACTTATTGTCGTGTGGTAAGTAATAGATGATATAACAACAAAATCTCTAATATTTACAACATATAACAACGGAAGCTATAATTTTATTTAATATAATGATTAGTTAATAAAACAAACGATTGATATAATTTTTATAAGCATAACATACATTTAACATAAAATCGTTTGACATACCACTCAAAAGATATAAAAACATAACTAGTAACTGATTACCACCTGCGCTAGGGTTTCTATTTCTGGGTGGTTTTAAAAAAAAATAACCACGAAGGCTAAGGCGAGAGCTCCGCTCCGCTTCGCTCCCGCCTTAGCCTTCTAACCTAACCTAACCGAGCCGGGGTGTTAACCATAATGACGTTTCTTATATTTAATAAACGAATGATTTTCGATTAGGTACATAAACGTTATATCAAACAATGTTATACTAAATAAGTTTTAGAAGAAGTAAATGTTATATGTAAAGAAATTATATCAACAGTTGGTATATCTCACGTTGATTACTTATATCTTATGAACGATAAAAAAATTAAATTAGACCAAATGAGTTTATACGTTATGATATATGCACCGATTGTCGTGGGACGTCAATTTGATGTAAGCAATAAGTATACGGCTTCTTTCTAATATCTATGACAGGGGTCACCAAATGGCGGACCGCGGTCCGGATCCGAACCGCCAACTTATTTTGTGCGGACCTCTAAGTAAACAGAACTAAATACACAGAACTAATAAAATCGCCTCAAAATTTGTACTATTTTTAGGTCAACATATATTTATTATTATTATGTGTGAAGGAAGCAGCATTTTCCAAGATAAACATCATGAAAAATGGGGGACTTTGTGACTCATCTAGTGTATAAAAAGTAGATATGGACCGCGACAGCGATGTTATTTAAAAAAAAACGAACCCCACATGAAACTAATTGGTGACCCCTGATCTATGGTATACAGTGATACCTACTCACTGTCTCTTTGTTTATATGAAAAGTTTTGACAACGCCGCGACACAGATATTATAATAAATACTAGCGGCCATGTCCAGCAGTGGCATTTCTCCACTCTATGAAATAATGCAATTTCATTTCACGAAGGACGAGGTCACCGCTTCTTGCTACGAGCATGTCTAATTATAAAATGTCTGAACCGGACTTGCCATACCGCATCTTGTTTTTTAAGGGCATTTTCCTTAACACAAGACTGCAAGGATGTTTTGCGATAACGGCTTGATTTTGTGATCTTCAATCTCTCTAAGGTAAGTTATAGAACGGGGCCCGCTAGAGCCAGAGCCTGCCAGGGTTGCGGAATTTGTTCGGAAGGAACACGGATGGGTTTTAGTCAGTAAGAGTCTGACACGCCCTTCCGCTACAAAAAAAGTAAGTTATAGAGTTGGAATCATAAATTCAACTTGGAATGTTAACTAAAGTAATAAATTATATATAAATTTCAACTGTCTACCTATTACGCTTCATGAAATATAGCCCGCAGACAGACAGACAGAGGAGTATTAGTAACAAGGTTGTGTTGGTTACCCCTCGGTACGGAATCCTAAAAGTTCGGTTGCCATATTCACCACACTTGACAGTGTTGGTGAACGCCGTTCCTTAATTTCAATAAGAAGAAAAGACACTGATTTAATTAAGCGGCAGTTGAATATTGTAGAATTTGTAAGATAAAAATAAACAATCCAAAAAAAAACCGAGATTTGAGAACCTCCTCCTAAAGTCGGTTAAAAAGTAAACAATTGATGGGTATTTTATAATATACTTACCTGGAAGTTTTTGCCACTGGTTTCCACAACGCATTAGTTTTCTAAGATTAAATATTATCTAAATGCATTTATAATAGGTGCGCGTATCCTAATCGTTTTGTTCGGATATTTCTAGATAAATCGCTTTTCTTTATGCCATTTTGACCCATTCGTGGTCTGAGGTAAAATTATGTAGTTAATGTGTTTTTATTTGATCCCATTAACAACGTTTTTTTTTCCACTGATTCAAAGCTAAAGAATCTCGGAGTGACGCGGCCGCCGATGGCGCGGCCTGCGGTCGGCGAGCGATCTGTCTCATCGTCCGATAACGACCAGCCGCTGTATTCTGTCAACATCTCAACGTGTACAATTACACATGAAGTGAACTGTCATTCCATCTTGAATGATAACTCACTTCATGTTCACTTCACCTAAGCTTCAGAATCGGACAGCAGGCCCGGGACGACCGCGCGTAGTGTTCCACGGGGCGCCTCAAAGATATTTCAACATAGTTGACGAGATCCACTAGGGCCAGTGCCTGCCAGGGATACGGAATTGTTCGAAAGAAGTTCCGCGGCCCTGGAACGCAAAGGGCATTTGAAGTATTTGTAAGAAACATGGATGGGTTTTAGTCAGTAAGAGTCTGACATTCCCTCTCATTCCGCCCTGAGCAGGAGAATTCGTTTGATGATTTCCCATCCACAAAAAGGCTACTTGTTATCCGAGAAAAACACATGATAAAAGTGGGATAGGCTACGGGAACGAAAGCGCGGGAAAAGCTACCTATGACATGGATATTATTGTGTTTATGCTTTTAAGCAAAGCAGTATTTTCGCAGCCTGTCTTAAAAAAATCTCATTCTTTGCATTTTGAATTTTAAATGAAATAAATAACCATTTATTTCAGTATCGCTTCCATATTTGTTAGTAACAACATAAACTTATAAACTAGTGTTAGTAGGTAACATTATTCTAAGCTGCGTGAGGCACGCCGATCCTGGGGAATGTCTACTTGACTGCAGGCGTGCAGTCGTATCCACCGCCCCAAGATCGGAGAGTCCCACCTATCAGCCAAAGTTCTAAGAATGGTGTTGGGTTGTGACCTTTTTTACTATATCTATGGTTGGGACTGGCGCGAACACGGCGTTACGGTGATGCGCATCTCTAGCTCTTGATGGCCGAAAAACTATCAACTGTTGCGTCGGCAAACATCGGTCAACGGACGCTCTACAAAAAAGCGACAACACTGGAAACGTTTTGATATATTGTGTGCGCAGGCCACTATATCCCTTTGCGCAAAGTTCACCCACAGGCTGTGCAGTGTAAAAAGGTTGGCGTAAAAGTACATTACTACATAACTACACATAAGTCATCATCAATGACAACTATAATTTTAGGTGTTACCACATAAAATAAAAAATAGAAATTCGGTGGAAAAAGTGACAAATAATTTAGTTTTGTTTTTATAAAATTAATTTTTCCTGACCTTTCCTCTTGTCATTTTGTTTTTTTTTGAAGTGAAAGCTTCTTTAGGCGCGTTGAGCACTTTTTGGGTGAACAACAATCATGGGACTCGCGTCATCGTCACCGAACGCTTTCCAAATTCAAAAATAATAATCTGATAGCTCGACGATACAATTCACAAGTTAGGTAGGTACTTAGTTTTCACTTGTATCGGCAGACCCCAAAGACTGCCCCGCATGTTTTTTTTCTGTCGATATAAATTAGTATGCTTTGAAAATATATTTGTATTATTACGATTACACCACTAACATTTTATAAATATTTTTATGAAAATAACATGGGAAAAATTCTTAGAAACTAGATTCTCATTACAAAATACTAAGAATGAATCAAGTGATAAAACATAATGATAAACAAACAGATGACAATCTAGTAAATTACATTTTAAGTCAAGGTAATATTGACGCAGAGACAGGACAATGGTAGTTTTATGGTATTTATTCTTAAACTAGCCACCCTCCCCAGCTTCGCACAGGTAATATTTACTGATGTGCGCCGAAAATCGCTTTTTGGATACTTGGCCAAAACATCGAATTTTCAACACTATTTATAATTTTAATTAACTATCACATCACACTAACACACTAATATTATAAAGGCGAAAGTATGTGAGCGTGTGTGTTTGTTTGTTACCTCTTCACACGCAAACGGCTGGACCGATTTAGATGAAATTTGGTATAGAAATTGTTTGAGTCCCGGGAAAGGACATAGAATAGTTTTTTTATCCCAAGGGATCATTCCTTTGGGATAATTTTTGACATTTCCGCGGGCGGAGCCGCGGGCGACAGCTAGTAGGTACATATTTTGTAAACCATTCAGAAGAAGTTTTCTAAATAATAGTGATAACCGCATTTAAATCTGTTGCGTGCGTAGTAGATCGCGTTGCGTAGAGAATATATAGATAAGCATACAGACGGCGGGAAGCGACTTTGTTTTATATAGAAATACAGGACATGATTCCTGGGATGTCCAGAATCATGTCCTGAATTTCACCTTACTTGACCTACACTGGTGTTCAAAGAAACTGCTTTTAGTATTGTTTTTGTGATCAAAGAAAATAATACGGTAACTAGTCTATAATTTGTCAGTCAATCAATTATATATGTGTCAAATACTTTTTCATTTTTTTTTTATTTCTGAGGAGCTCGTGGCTAAGTAATAACAGCCGCACGGGTCGATCTTTAAGCTGAAGTAACGCTTGCCGAGGTTGGTCTGTGGATGGGTGACCATCTTAACATACCGAGACTCCTTCGTGCCTCGGAAAGCACGTTAAGCCGTTGGTCCCGGCTGTCATTTGTAGATCTTTGGCAGTCGTTACGGATAGTCAGAAGCCAGATAATCTGACACCAGTCTTGCCAAGGAGTACCGTGTTACCCAGTTAATGGGTTGTGGAGGTCTGATGGGCAGCCGCTCCACGTAAAATACTGGTATTCAGCTGAATCCGGTTTGACTGGAAGTCGACCCCAATATAGTTGGGAAAAGGCTAGGCAAATGATGTTTTTTTATTCCTAAGAACCAGTATTTATTGCATAGGTATATATTATGTTACACTAGCGGACTCACGCTTGTGCTACTTATGATATTATTATAAAATAAAACTATATTTGAGATTAAAATTTAAACTTCATAATATATTTTGCGTCAGCCTTCAACGAGCGCTGGCTACGAAGTCCTATATAACAAACAAAATATATTTTCATATTCCTAATTCAAATTCTCTTTTACTTTTTGCCAGACGCTTCCAAAGGGCTACCTTGTCTGCCAGACACCTGGAGCCAAGGAGATCCTCCTTACAATATTTACTTTTTCATAAATGTACCTATTAGTTTTAAACTTAAGTTGTACTTTGATGCAGTTTTTTTGAATACCAGTGTATTTGAAAGTATTGTTGATACTTTTTTACTTTTTTTTAAATATCATCTTAGTTAGGTACCTATACTCTATCCGTTTAGGTAGTTAACTAAAGGTAAACAATCTTGATGTAACTTTTTACTTAAAAACTCAGTTTAAAAATAAAATGCAAGTAAAAATCAAAGTAAATACAACAGTAACGAATACTAAATCAATTGAACCATAAGTTTGAAAAGTAGTTTATTTGTTTAATATGAATTTGTGTAAAAAGACACATCAAGATTGTTTACCTTTAGTTAACTACCTAAACGGATAGAGTATAGATACCTTTTTAAAGAAATATCTTTGACGCCAATGTCTGTCGTTCTACAGTGACGAATGATAACATAACAGCAATTACAATTTGTTATTAATTTAGTTTTTCAATTTTTCAATTACATTTTCCTTTGTCTAAAGGAAAATGTAAAACAAACCATATAATAAACTTACCTATCGACACCATGGCGTGGGCATTCAGTACCTATTAGTGTTTTAATTTACTTTTCTATCTACACTTATCTACACTAATATTATTTATAAAGAGGATAAATTTGTATTTTTGTGTGTGCGTATGTTTGTAATGAATAAACTCAAAAACTACTGTGCCGATTTCAAAAATTCTTTCACCATTGGAAAGCCACATTATTAGCGAGTAACATAGGCTATATTTTATCCCCGTATGCAAACGGGAACGGGAACTACGCGGGTGAAACCGCAAAGTCAAAATTTCAATTAGGCCATTATACGGCACTTTTGAACGTCATCATTTACAGTTCAGTAAAATAATAATATTACATTAATAAAGTGACTCTACTGTCCATTCGGAAAGGTAGATTCTTATGGAGAAGAACGGACAAGAAACTCCATTCGCGAGATGTCGGCTAGTATATAATTATATAAAAGGGAAACTGACTGACTAATAAATAACATATCAAGGTACAGCCGAAACTACTGAAACTAGGAACATGAAATTTTGCGCAAGACTTTCTTTCATGACGTAGGTGAACACAAAGAAGGGATTTTTTTGAAAATTCAAACATTAAGGAGGTCAAAAAGGGAAAAATCGTTAGGACTAAATCAGCGCAGACAAAATCGCGGGCGAAGTGCTAGCATTCCATAATGTTTCATATTACCACCTCAAGGACGATTATAATCAACTACATGACCTTAAATAAAACCTACACTTGACTTTGAAGGTTCTGAAATGTCAAATGAGAAATTAGAAGTCAAGTTTATATAGTCTGTGAGCTGTAGCATTTTAGAAATCGATATTACTTTACTGGGCTAGCAGTATCATGCACGGTTAATGGTATACAAAACACGGTATTACAGAAATTATGCTAAACCTGAAAAGGGATCATTGTTGCACTGTTGCATTTTTACCCATATTTATACTTATTATTTTATTTGTATATTTTTTTCTTTGTATATGCTCCGTGAGTGTATCCGTGGCACCACTGACTGGCCCTATCAGAATACCAGCGCTGCGTTATTTATTTTTTAGATATCGCAGCATAAGCTGAGATAGGGACCATTTTGGCCTCACACAGATAATTATTTTATTATACTGTTTAGTTATTAATTTTATTTTACTGGTTTGTTTGTCTTGTGCGAGTCCCAAATAAACATTTTTATTTTTCTTATTGTGCTCATCATTATGAACAACTATGGGACCAAGTCTGCAATCGTGAAATCGATCAGCATCATTCGAGCTGAAAGACGTCCACTGCTGGACTTAGGCCTCCCCCAAGAGTCGCGACTTCATCAGGTCCCGTGCGTCTCGTATCCAGCGGATTCCCGTGGTCGCCGGTAGTCCCGTCAACGCTACGTCTTCCGGTACGCGGTCGCTACTTCATAACCTTTCGATCCCATCGACTATCTGTTCTGCGAGCAATGTACCCTGCCCACTGCCACTTAAGTTTGACAATTCTATGAACTATGTGGGTGACCTTGGTCTTTTCTGATTCGATCTTACAAGGAAACTCCGAGTAAAGCCCTTTCCATTGCCCTTTGGTCGACTCTATGCCTTCTGATATTCTACTTATATATATATAAGTAGAATATCAGAATATATTCTACTTCCCATCCGTGTTCCTTCTAAAGCCCTTTGCGTTCCAGTGCCGCGGTGACTCTTTGGAACAAATTCCGTAACCCCGGCAGAAGTAGGTAATAACTGCGTTCTGAATGAGGAAAATCTCTCTTTTCCTCGTAACAATATTTATATCACTCTAACCGTGGCTGCTTTCAAAACGCTGAATGAAAACAAACTGCCTTTTCACAAGTGAGTTGTAGGCTTCCAGTCTAACCAGATTCTGCTGTGTACCAGTATTTTACATGGATCCACTGCATATCTAACCTTCATAACCCAATAACTGGGTAACACGATACCCTCTGGCAACACTGGTGTGAGTTTGCCTGGCTTCTCTCAACGACTGTCAAACTCAAAAGTGTTCAAATGACAGCTGGGACCAACGACTTAACATGCTTTCCGACGCTCGGAGGAGTCTTGGTTGACGGAGGACGACGTTGTTCTATAGCCCTAGAGCTCCTCAAAATGGCGAATGACAACTTCTTGAGGGAATAAACATGTTTTAAAACCAAAAATTCGAAGTCATTATCATCCTCCAACCTGCACTGTGTCCGCGTGGTGGTTCACGCTTTACAGCCCACTATCTCTCGCAGAAAGGAGGCATGAGTCCCAGCAGTGGACACATTAAAACTTATTAGCGTAAAGAGGCCCCTTTATGCTTCAGTAACCTCCAACCACATCGATTCGTTCCGATTCGTCCATCCAGTCATACCTGCGGTAGTCGTTATAGTTGCTCAGAAGCCTGATACCTAAGGACCAGCTAGCTAGCTACTAGACCTAGGGCAGGGGCGTAGCTACCTCCGTATCAGCTGTATCAAAGATACGGGGCCCCGGGTTATAAGAGCCCCGAAGTGTGGACGCAAAGCTATACATTTAGTCACGTCATCTCCGTCGTGGCCTGCCAAGACAATTCTGAGCTATACTCTATCCGTTTAGGTAGTTAACTAAAGGTAAACAATCTTGATGTGTCTTTTTACACAAATTCATATTAAACAAATAAACTACTTTTCAAACTTATGGTTCAATTGATTTAGTATTCGTTACTGTTGTATTTACTTTAGTTTTTACTTGCATTTTATTTTTAATCTGAGTTTTTAAGTAAAAAGTTACATCAAGATTGTTTACCTTTAGTTAACTACCTAAACGGATAGAGTATAGTAGGGCCTATTTGTTTAAAAAGCAATAAGTACCCTTAAAAACGGGGCCCCCAAAAATGTTTGATACAGAGCCCCTTTGAGACTAGCTACGCCACTGACCTACGGTCTCTAAGGCAAGAGTGAATAGGTAATTCCTAGGCAAGCGTGCTTCATCGTCGTCGGTCAAACACGGCCATATGAGCAACAAAAAAAACTATTACAGTGTCCAATGATGAAGTTTTACTTTTCATCAAAATCGGGTTTGAGCCTCCTTTGAGTATTTTTCCGCTGGCCATGCAAACCCACTTGAAAACTTAAACCTTTATACTTATCCTCAATTTCTTGGACTACCTAATCCCTTTTAGCGTCCCCACCTAGTTCGATCCAGCCCATCCCTAGCTGTCCTCCCCCCAGCGACGTCCTAAGCCGAGGCCCGTACCACAGTAGATAAATATACAGTAGGTTATCTAAGGCCGCCCGCCGAGTTATTAGCCTACTCTTGCGTTGATACCCAGGGTTGTCACTTTTACTTTTAGTTAATATTTTCGAACAAGCAGCACTTGATCTAAATTTATAAAATAAAAAGCATATTATGATTGAATATTTTACCAATTTATAAATTTAGTAAAAATAAAAAGCTTTTATTCACATAACATTTATTATACTAAGTTACAAATTTGATACCGAGAAAATTTTTCTCCTGTTTCTGCACGTCCGGAACGCTTTATTATTATTTATTAATTATTGTGAAATTGTCCTTATTACAACTATACCTACGCGAAAAATATGTTTACCAAAACGATGTTTCGTACTCAATCCTCTATTTTATAGTAAAACTAGACTTCTTAAAATAAACTTTAGCTCTAAACATAGTATTCAGAAAAATGCGACTCGGCTACGCTCTTAATAAAGCAAATAAACTGTGAAATAAACAATACAATACCATATTTTCTAATAATATTTAAGTATAAGTAGGTACTTACATTTCTGGTTGAGTAGGAAGTATGAAGAATGATAAGTCCGGGTTTGCGAAATCATTATTGAGGCACCCGAAAACACTACAATATTTTTTTCCTCTTTTTGAAGTCATGATACTCGTAATTTACGACAAGTGTCCGCCGCCCGCGCCGGCGAGAGTTGACGAACGCAAGCGGTCATGTAGCGTACGCGCGTGCTCACAGTCGCGCTGCACAGCCCGCACTGCCGCCACCTTATTTCCACATATATTATGCTAGCGTGTGCGTGAAATCGCGTGCCGACATGGCGCGCGGCGCGCACGCACACATTCAAACCGAGAGCGGCACGTTTGTATGAAGATGTTTTACTGTATATTTATCTACTGTGCCCGTACCCCATAGCGTGTAGTCGCTTAGTTTGTAAGTTTTTTATAAGCCCTGGCTGGAGGCGAGCCCCACATTTTCCCATTCTAAACTTCCCATAGGTCTATTGTTCAGAATCACACGGTACAAACCTACCTTATCTAGTCTACAGATACAAAGAACCAAGAACAATTCCAGATTATAATAAAGAACAGTTATAAATAAATGAACAACAACACCTAATGGCGTTTCCATCATCAATAGAATCGTGGCAACGTGACTGGTGACTCAGTTCCCTTGAATAGTAATGTCTTGAATTATTTACGATTGATGAAGATAAGTGTTTTTATTATGGAAACCTGGCCTGAATCAGAATTATGCCCTTAACTGTCAGTTTGTCTGTCAAGTAATATTATAAATGCAAAAGGAAGTTTGTTTGTTTATTTAAAAAAAACCCCCGACACAAAAACCTACCTAAAAAAAGTACGAAATAATAATTTGATTTATTTAACAACCTGTACATAAAAACTAAAACACCGCTAAAAATATTAATAATATATTTTTTTTAGGTAGGTTTTTGTGTCGGGGGTTTTTTAAATATCTTATCTTTCATTTGACAACCATTTTGGGCACATTTGTAGAATTTTGGTTCTTCCATCCCCACTTTAACCCACCATAACTCTTAAACAGCTCAATCGATTTTTATAAAACATAGCTAAGAACACTCTCGATTAAGTCTCCTTTCATCCAAAAAAAACTAAACTGAAATCGGTTCAGTGGTTCGGGCGCTATGATGCCACAGACAGACAGACAGACAGACAGACAAACAGACACGTCAAACTTATAACACCCCTCTTTTGCGTCGGGGGTTAAAAACGAAGGTGAACCCAAACAATGATACCCTAAAACTAACTTACATAAGATATAGAAACTTTTGCAACAAGATATTAAAAAAAGTCAAGAGAGAATATGATAGAAAGCTAGCAGAGGCTGGATCAGATAACAGGAAAATCTGGCGGGTTATAAAGAGACTAACAAACTGTTTGAAAGCCAAAACCTCTTCCAGTAAATTACTACACATGTCATCATCCCCCAAGATCTCAGTTAATCAAGGTAACGATTACTTTGTGAACGTTGGAAAGAATCTTGCACCTAAAATAAGACCTGTTCACTTACCACCTCAGTCTCAAGTAAATGATTCATTTGTTCTTCTCCCATCTGACTGTAACGAGGTCGAATCGATCCTGATGTCCCTTAAATCAGACTGTGCCGTCGGTTGGGACAATATTCCTACTGCTTTTCTTAAGCGATAAATTTATAATGAATGCAAAAGTGAGTTTGTTTGTTTCGCTTTGACGCCTAAATCGCTGAACCGATCTTGATGATTTTTGGTATAGAGAAACGTGCGACCGTGTAGACGGTTAAAGGCAAAAGATATTATTTATTTATGATGATCAGGAGCTCGTGGTTAAAGAATAACAGTAGCATGGTTAAGCAACCCTTGCCAAGGTTGGTCTGTGGATGGGTGACCATTTTAACAAACCGAGTTTCCTCCGTGCCTCGGAAAGCGCCTTAAGCCACTGGTTCCGGTTGTCATTTGTAGATCTTTGGCAGTCGTTACGGATGGTCAGTAGCCAGACAATCTGACACCAGTCTTGCCAAGGAGTACCCTGTTACCCAGTTAATGGGTTGTGGAGATCTGGTAGGTAGCCGCTCCATGTAAAATACTGGTATTCAGCTGAATCCGGTTTGACTGGAAGCCGACCCCAATATAGTTGGGAAAAGCCTAGGTAGATGTTGATATTATTTATTTATTGCACACAATGTACACACAGTTACAGACACTGCTAAACTTAATGAGTACATTACCCTGTTAGAGCGCAGTAGCAATCAACTTCTGGCTGATAATTTAATCCTTACTTTCTTACTAATATTATAAACGCGAAAGTTTGTATGTATGGATGTTTGTAACTCATTCACGTCAGAACGGCTTAACGGATCATGATGCAATTTAGTACAGAGGTAGATTACAGTCTGGAATAACAAATAGGATACTTTTCATCCAGGGAGTATGTTCCCTTGGGATAATTTCGACAATAAATCGCCAAGTGACCAAGGGAAATAGGGATTTATTTTTATATATATAGGTAGATCAATTAAAGTAACTAATTAAAGTAACTAAAACTATAGCTGACAATTTTTGGGTTATTAATTTATATTAAGAACTATTTTCAGACTTCAATCTATCTAGCCTTTTCCCATCCAAGTTATGGTCGGCTTCCAGTGTAACTTATTGCAGTTAATTATCAGTATTTTACTTGGAACGACCTACTTTTTTTATTATTTTTTTTATTTAATATGGGTTTGCTCTTGACTCTAGTCTAGGTCATAGATGACAGAGACAAAGTCGACGATGGAGCGAGCTTACCCAGAAGAAGCCTGTTCACTCTAATTTTGAAGAGATTAGGGTCGTATGCGTTCGGAAACACAGACGCAGGCAGAGAGTGCCACTCCTTTGCTGTGCGCATTATAAAAGACGTTTGGAAACGTTTAGTGCGAATTGGTGGAATAGCAACAAGGTAGGGAACACGACACCCCTTGGCGAGTCTGGTGTCAGATTTCAGCTTCGGACTATCCGTAACGACTGTCAAAGATCTACAAATGACAGCCGGGACCGGTGGAGCGGAAGGGCGTGTCAGACTAGCCAGTATACTATAGTAGTCTTTGTGTCAGACTTACTGACTAAAACTCATCCGTATTCCTTCTAAAGCCCTTTGCGTTTCAGGGCCGCGGTGACTCTTTCGAACAAATTCCGCAACCCTGGCAGTATTCTTGGACATTAAAGAACCGATTGTAGGTAACATACCAAAGATTATTCTAAATCTAAAAATATTTTTTTCGAAAAAAGAATTAAGAGACAAAGCAATTTTTTTTTTTAATTATTATGTTTCTATAAAAGCGAAAAATCACTTTTTTTTTCCTTCTAAACTCTTCTAAGCGACCGTAACATGAGAAATGGGACGTCTGAAGGACAAAGAATTCTTTCTCAAGAATTATAGTACTAAGTATTTAACATCAACTCATTAATTCTTTTCAAATGGATTATTAAGAAATGAGATTTATATTTTCTTTCATAGCTAGTTCTTGATATAGAACCAAGTGGGTGCAAGTCCAATAACTAAAAGGGCGATATTCATTTTCAATAATATTTTTCTTTTATGATATTCCACCCACCACCGTCTGTCGCCCTTGCTGGCAGACTTGTGGCTATTTTTAGCCAATAAAATTATATTTCGACTCCCACACACAAGTACCTAACGCTGTTAATACTAAAGTCCTGTAGAAATCTAGAAATGCCGATTTTAGGCCTTGCGATGCCCAAGAAATTTAATTTAGTAAAAAAAAAAATGAAAATTTTACGTAATTAACTCTTCTATTCACGACGCGATACAAGTCAGTAACATTTTTAATAAATAATAAATATTGAAACGATACAACGAAATAAACAGACATTTGCTAGGTTGCCAATTTAAAATCCGGGAAAAAATAAAGATTTGTTGCAAAACATTGATTTGACATTTACACATATTGTACTTTATTTATTTGTCCTTTTGTTTATAGAAGTCCCAATGCATTCGATGTTACTTGTGGGCACTCAGGGCCCATTCAACTTTGGATTGCTCGGCCATATTTTTCGACTTTCGCAGTGAATTTGCCTTTCCGTCCCATTTGTGAATCGTTGATAGTCGTTACGGGTATTCAGAAGCCAGAAAATCTGATGTCGCTTCCTGGTTAATACTAGTATTTGACTGCATCCGGTTATACCGGAAGCTGATTTCAACACAGGTCGGAAAAGGCTCGGCAGATCGATTTGTTTTCCGACTTTGATAGTTTCATTACTACATACCACTACATATTATAAAACAAAGTCCTCCACCGCGTACGTCTGTCTGTTCGCGATAAACTCAAAAACTACTGAACGGATTTTCATGCAGTTTTCACCAATGGATGGGGTTATTCATGAGGTTTAAAATTCCTAACTGAACGGGAAAAATGGGATATGCGCGTACGAAGTCGCGGATGTTTCTTTTTTATAGTGCATTTTATCTAAGGTCTTAGTAATTCTTATTAAGTTGAAGCCTTGTTCTGCTCAATAGCTTTCGCTTATACTTAGGTTTACCCGTTTTCACTTACAATCATGTTACTTATACCTAAGTAATTCTTATTTTTTACTAACATTAGATATGAATGTTGAGTTTATTTTTATGAGATCTTGTCCTGCTCAATAACTCCCACTTACGGCCGGTCTCAATAACGTATCTACCTTTAACAACGGACAAATTAGCTACCAACAGTAGCTGAAACGTCATGTTTGCCTTTGTAACATGACGTTTCAGCTACTGTTGGTAGCTAATTTGTCAGTTGGTTAAAGGTATATACGTTATTGAAACCGGCGTTAGACTCCATTTTACTAAGTTTGAAGTATTGTTGGTCTAAACGCATTTATTGCTTGCGTTAACTCGAGAAACATGGCCCATTTACTACTACCTAGTTATTGATTAAGTATGCAATGTAGGTCACTTAGATAGGTGGTACAGGATCCCCGGGATTTCCAAGAACGCAACCCAACCGAGGCAAATAGGTAGGTACTGTAACACCAGCGACTCACGCTAGTGCTACTTATGATATTATAATAAATAAAACTACATATCGCTCATTTGGAGCGACAGTGACACAAGTGCAAATTTGTAAATTTTACACTACGCCAGTTTTAAGATTTTTTCCGGAATCCGCGCGCCAAAATGGAATATTTCAACAACGACTTTCCACTCTCTAGCGGACGTTTTTTGAACTTACAAATGTGACATTTTTACTCCTAACGTAGATTATCAGGCAGATAATTTTGGTGTAATTAGGTCAGTTTCGCATTTTTTTGCAGTTGTGTCACTGTCGCTCCAAATGAGCGATATATTGGAGATTTGAACTTTAAAATATATTAGGCGTCTGCCTTCAAAGAACGTTGGTACCGGAGTCTCAGATAAAAACAAATCATATTTAAATATTCCTATTTCAAATTTCGCCTGACGCTACCTTGTCTGCCAGAGACCTGAAGCCAAGGATATCCTCTTCACAGTATCTGTGCCTGAGCGGGGAGTGCGTAATATAAGAATAAGAATAGAATAGAATGATTTATTGTCCTTAGAATTTACAACCGATAAGTTGATTCCTGGAACTCAATGAATCCAAATGAATTCAAGAGAAAATTAAAGTCATTGTTATTGAAGAAATGTTATTACAGCATAGAAGAGTTCCTCAAAGATAAAGGTACTTAGCTCGAACTAATATGTGATTGTATTTTTAATGACTTTAAGTAATATATCAAACACTTTGTCAGGACATTGCATCTTATTGTTCTTTATTTTTTTTTTTTTTGACATACATTTTTTGAATTTAAT
The DNA here is from genome assembly GCA_002192655.3 of Mamestra configurata. Classification (NCBI taxonomy): domain Eukaryota; kingdom Metazoa; phylum Arthropoda; class Insecta; order Lepidoptera; family Noctuidae; genus Mamestra; species Mamestra configurata. The sequence continues at coordinate 50,158 of NDFZ01004780.1, forward strand.
ATATGTTGATTTTGAGTTAATATTGTGTTAAATTATTATCTATAATGAATGTTAAGACTAGAGGAATATTTGGACCAATGTGGAATTTAATTTTAATTTTTGTGTTGCCTACATATACCTATATTGTTTAAACCACTAAGTTTTCGACACAAATGTAAATTTGTTGAAGAAGAAAATAAATAAAAAATACTCACACTAGGAAATATCTTAATTATAGTTGAGGAATTGATATTTAAAGAAGTACATACCTAGTTGTGAAAAATCCATAGTTTCAAACGTGGGTATAAAAGCGAAAGTAGTGCTGTTTCTATTCTAATTAATTTAATTTTTAAATGAAAATAACATGTATATGATGTATTTAATTTAATTTAATTTTAATAATTATTATTTTTTTAAACATTGTACACCCCATGGGTATGTTACAGAGATATTATTACAAATAATTATAAGAACTGACCATACACCTGTAACAAGCAATAAATGAATTTGAATTTGAATTTGAATTTGAATTTCTTTGTTACATTTGCACGCCTAAACCGCTGAACCAATTTTATTGAGTGGATCTTTGAGAAGGACATAAAAATACCTACTTTTTGCCACTTGACTGACACCGATGACAAAAAAAAACAAGTAACTTTAAATATAACGTTCTTTGTATGAAACAAACTCGCTCTCTGCCTCTGTCTGTTCTAGATATTGTTTCAAGGTTTAAAAAATGGACACCTCGTGCTAAATTCAACCCACAGGATTAACCACAAGGCGATGTAAACTTATTTCCTTGAGCGTCTACCAATGAACGTCTTTTGTCCTATAAAAGGGGTCGCGCGCGCACGCTTGTTTTTTGGGCATGCTTCCAAGTTCGAACATTGGGGGACAAGACAACAGAACCGTTTTTTTTTCTCAAAGTAATAAGTAGGTTTGTATCCTCAGCGTGTCTTGATAGTCTTGAAGTTAGTATCACTGTCTTGTGCAAAAACAGGTTTGATCGTAAAAATTAAACACTTGCTAATTACTTTCAATACTACAATAACAAATAAGCAGATTTATTATTCCAATTTTCTGTAGAGAATTTTAACTTAAAATCCGTTAATCAGCGTCTAACCTAAACCTAATCATATAGCTAGATTTTAATGCATACCTAAGCCTGTTAAAATGGGAACAGTTGATGGACTTTATGAATGGTGATTAAATACCTATGTCTAGAAAAGGGGACTGATAGAGAAGTACGGAAGAAGAAGGAATGTTGCGCCGACCACTAATACATCGGGATAAGGGCATGAGATTGTCAAATTCCACGTTCCCAACAGTTAAATAATATCTTATTTAACTTTTGGGAACGTGGAATTTGGTAAAACGAATAAGATAAAACCAGAATGATTTATTGTTTTTAATTCATTTTTTCTTTCTGATCGTTGACTTACCGTGCCCGTCTTTATCTTAAAAAAACAAGCAATGTTATACAGTTAGTTAGGTATGCACAAGCGATTTCAATTTCCGTTCACTTTGTACCAAGAATGGGTCTCGAAACTAGTCTAGTTTGACGCCAGACGTAAATATTTTGATAACAATGCAACTCCCTGATCAAAACAATGTAATTATAAGCGCTTACTTTTGTTGCATAAGCAAAACACAGTCTACACCAGGATATTCAAGCGGAATTTCCCGTAAACAACACGAAATTCTCACCAATACTGTATTAATAAGTATTTAAACAGCTGAATACGATAATCGCTCCAATAAAAACATAATAATCCGTCATATGGAACGAATAAAACGCCTGTTTTCTGTATTCGGTAGCGTTATCATGACGTCTATCCGTATAGACATGTTATTACAAGGATACCATTTCGCGGAATATCGGTAACGATCGGGTGTATTCGCAATGCTCTATCCCTCTCGCACCCGTGTAAACGCCAATCACGTCACGCTATCGAATTTCCGTGCTCTTCACTTCATACTGGCTCCGTCAGTACATATTTTTAGATTGTGAAGTGCAGACGTATTCAAATAAATATTTTATCGGTGATTTTTAAAACGAAATTTAAGAATTAAACGTTTAGTTACTGTATCGGACGTGTTACTGGTGTTGAAATGGCTAAGGTAATCTATTGTTTGGTTTTCAGAGTTATGTTGTATCGCGAATTGGAGATATTGCAAAAAATGTATATTTTTTTGCATAGCACATCGTACCACCGGGTGACGTATTGTCTCGGAAGATAACTCGAACCATATTTCATAATAAAATCAGTTTAAGACTACAATTTTTTTTTGTAAAGAAAATCATGAAACAAAACAAATGAACAATTTATTGTGTAACAGCAATTAAAACATTTTTACAGTAGTAAATAACAAAATACCATCATATTAGTCACGCAAGATAAATTAACCGCGAATTGTTATTCATGCGAACAATTTTGATTTGTTGAACGACTTGTTTTTATTTCCACAATCTTATTTGATTATTTTTAATATTTTGACTGAAAAAAAGCATTTTCAAACTAAGCAAATTTTAATTGTACTGCAGGTAACATTTTGTTACTGTCAAAATCAATAATTATTGAAAAAAAAAGAATGTCATAACAACATTGCCATATCCATCACTTCCCGTAATTTGTGTGAACTGGAATAATATTAGAAAGGTCAGTCTGTACATTCTTTATGATGACGCACATTAAGAAAACTTTCCTAAATAACTGACATTGCTCATGCTTCAAATTCATTATTTAATTAAATATTAAAATATGTGTCAAGTTTTCAACAGAAGTTATTTGTTCATAGATTTATATGTTGAAATAATTTAACCAAGTACGGTACGACTTTAAGATAAGGTATTCACTCTTCATGATATTCCACACGTAATGACATTATACGTAAAGTCTGTGTTTACTTGCACTAAGGTACATCAATAAAATTTATTGCTCATGAAAAGTCACTATTTATAAAACTGCTAACAATGAGTCATTAATAGTAGTATCTTATTTCCCAAGACAGACATGTTAAATGGGTGTTCTGTAAAATATATTACTTGAAATCTTAAAATATTGACTTTGTTTAGTTACGTCGGCTTTGTTACACCCATAAACGCATGTTATCAATAATCGTTAAAATAAATGCATTTCAACTATATAAAACACGAAATATTTATTCATTTCTAATAATTTTGCAAGTATTTTGCAGTTTTCTCCATTGACTCTTGACTGATCTCTTGATTGACTAGGTTGTTTGGAATTTTAACTTGGCAACCCCAACTGTCATATGTTTGACCGGTCGTCCGGGTACATTTTTACGCGAGATCGATCGATTTTAAATACATTTTAAATGTCTTATACAATCAAGAATTTACTAACACAGGCTAGAAATAGCTACAAGAGGTTCCTAGAAATCAATAAAAGCAGTTACTTGGTGAGTGTCCATTAATTATTCTGTACAATTGCGTGTTTTATTCGAACTCCAGATAGGCGTAGATATTCTCTATTTTGAGTCGGAAAAAACCTTTAATTAGTACTAATGTACCTTGCCTTTGCCTTGAAAGTGTTGAAAAATGATTAGCGTACAATAAAAGTGAGATTTGACGAGAATTAGAGGCGTTTTTTGTAGGTTATACGTGTGTTTTTCCAGTTATGTGTTATAATCTGATTAGTTCTTGTTTTATTAGTTTTATCAGAACAAATGTCTGTAATCGGTAAGATTTGGACGTATACAAAACCTTTGGCGCCGGTTACGTGTCTAATTTTTGCTCTTAAATACGATTCGTTTAAGAATTTACTAACAAGAATTTTGGCATTAAACTAAATTATCCATATTGATTGTATAAGAATGAAATACCATTCTCTCACAGTCAATATGGATTTCCGTGTTTAAGATAAATATTATCTTGGTATCCGGGTGGTAATTTTTTCTACAAATGTCAATGATCATGATGTAATATTCATTACAGCAAAAATAAAATTATAATCATAGTTATTGTATTAAAAATATAATGAGATTCCTACTAGAAATATTATTTTTGTCTCTTTTTAAATTTGATAATAGAAAATGTTATGACCGATTTTATTTTTTCAAAAAATGTCAAAATAATATGTGTTGGCAGACTTATCACGGTATTGAAGCAAAACCACCGTGACGCATTTTCCAAATTAAATAAATGAATTGTCAGACTTATCACGTTATTTAAGCAAAGAGGTGTTCTATCATTTGTAATAATTGGACGTAGTTAAACATAGTTTTTTTCAAGATGCTGGAGAGGACATTTACAGAGTTGTACTTGAAATACAGATTCAATAATCCTGCAATTTTGTGTGGGAAAAAAGTGAAATTGTGGTGTAATTTTTCCTTGTGGCAGATTTTTTACTAAATGATTTTACCTTCCTTTTGTTGTTTTCCTGTATAGACAATTACTCATAATTATTTATTTTATAGTGCCTTGGCTTCATACAGGTGTAAATTATATCACAACCTTCTTTTATTCTTCACAAGCTGTGCCAGCGGCTTCGCTCCCTTCACCAACAACCGTCAACCTTTACCTACCCTACTCTACCTACCCTACATACCTACCCTACATACCTACCGTACATACCTACCGTACATACCTACCCTACTTCCCTTTTTTTTTGTTTTAAAACCTTCCCTGTAATCTGGCGACCAAAACAAAAAAAGAATTAGCCAAATCGGTCAAGCCGTTCTCGAGTTTCAGCGAGACTAACAAACAGCAATTGATTTTTTTATATATAGATTGTAAACCATGACAACTTATATTAATTTATAGTGATTGAAAAAGTTCATGTACAACGGCAAGCTTAAATCAAAATTGACTTTTCTCCCGGAAAACCTTTGAGTGATAAAGACAGATCCCAATGGAGGGTAGAATCCGATACTACATATTTTATCATACATAAATATACCTACATACATAAATCAAGTTTCATCTCCCTGACTTAATTGAATTTTGACTTATATAATTAATCTCTTTTACAACTATTGTTCAATTTAATTAAACTATTTGTAATTCTAATTCTAGTGATAAATAATTTCATTTGAATGTAATGATGACACTTAATTAGACAAACCATATTTGTACGCCGGAAACGGCAGAATATTATGATCGTAATACATAAAGCACTATCTATCTATCTATTGGGGTATGGTTTCCGCACTTAGTCCTGGTGTTGGACCATTGTGCATGAGCCATGGCGGCCGTCATTCCAACCAGCCGACCTCCCTCCAGAAGCAGATCAGTCCTCCTAAAGAGAGAGTTCAGGGTGTCTGTGAGTGAATTCGGTGTCCCTATTGTTTGTCTACGTATATCGGCGACGCCTGTGCACTCAAGGAGCACGTGCGACTCCGTTTCCTCTTCCTCCATGCATGCTCTGCACAGAGGACTGTCTGTTATACCTTTCGTGTGGAAATGCTTATTCAGTGATACATAAAGCACATAACAACTTTGTACAATATTCTGAAAATTAATGCATTCTATTCTATATTATTAAACATATTTGTATATCTACGAATATTATGCCATTGCGAAAGGAAATGTTCTTTAAGTTTCTTCTTGAAGATATTAAGAGAAGGGCTGTTGTATTGTAAGGAGTGTGGGAGAGAGTTCCAGAGACAAACTGCAGAACCTTCCTTGAAACTTGAAAGTGTATCAAACCGTTGCATGGTTTAGAAGAAGTCAGTGGGGAAACAGACAGAGAGAGATATTTATAAAAAATTAAAATATATATAAATTTAATCGAAATAAAAAAAATTAAAGAGTAAACAGTATACATGGATATTGGTGTGGGTTACATGTTTGTGATTTAAATCTTAAGAATTTCTTATTTATTTTAAGCGTGTAACTGTTTTTTTCCCCAATAATAAAATAAAATAAAAATAAATAGTAGCGCACCAACATTTAACATTGAGGCCAATTTATACAGTGCTTAGGTGAAATTACTAATTAATACATAAAGATAGCTAGCGAAACTCCAGACCTGGTGATGTTTCTGAAGTCAATAAAACTGATTTCAAAACTAAAATTTTTCCATCGGTTAACTTTATCAGATATCCGTGACGAAAATTCCATAGCCTCGGAATTAAATAAAAATATGTGTCAGATTCTAATCTTGGTTGTACTGTAGTAAATAAAAGATAACTTGTCTATATATACACAAACAAATATATTTGACTCGACCAACAGAGTGGTTAGTGACCCTGTCTGCTAAACCAGAGGTTGTGGGTTCGATTCCCACCCAGAACAAATCTTTATGTGATGAGCATGATCATTTGTTCTGTGTCTGGGTGTAATTTGTCTATAATATGTATGTATTTAGAAATATATAAGTATGTTTATTAGTTGTCTGGTTGCCATAGCACAGGCTCTGCCTAGTTTGGGATTGGATGACCGTGTGTGAGTTGTCCCATGATATAATATTATATTAGGTACTATGTATTTACAGAGATCGGAATAGGTAGACTATATTTACCTAATGTTCGTGGAAGTAAGTAACACAGACTTGATAATACTTCCTCTAAAATCCCGGAATGATAAATAAGGTAAATCCGTGGATTCCAATCGTGGATCCAAATATTTTGGGGTCGGCTACCAGTCTTAAGGGATGCAGAAGAATACCAGTATTTTACGTGGAGCGACTGCCTACCAGACCTCCACAACCCATTAACTGGGTAACACGGTACCCCTTGGCAAGACTGGGACTGCTGTCAGAATGTCTGACTTTGACTTCCTTTAGCGGGTATCAAAGATGTTCAGATGACAGCCGGGACCAACTGTAACATGCTTTCCGAGGCACGGAGATCATTCGGTTTGTAATAAATGGATCACCCATCCACAGACCGACCTCGGCAAGCGTAGCTTAATCTTTTGAACGCCACTGTCACGTATACATGACAAGCAAGCGCGTGCCCTGTACGCCAAGCGTCACAAATATGTGACAAAAAGTACGGCGTGGTTTGGCGTCGGGAGCACGCCGATGTGTTTATGCTCTGGCGTTCAAAAGGTGAAACTCAAAGTTCGACCCGTGCAGCTCTTGTTTAGCCACGAGCTCCTTATTTAACAAAGTCGTAGCAGAGTAAAGCCCATTCGAAGGAAAAAGAATTAATCACCACACTCACGTTTTGTGAAACACAAGATAACTTATCAGTCTGCAGTCTAAGTCCCAAGATATGATAAGCCTATTGGCTGTAATCCCCCTGATAAGCTTATCATACAGTAAAATATCTCGTCGCCTGATAAAATCATTGGCCATGAAAAAATTATATCAGTAACACTTACACCCCCTGCGATGGAAATGATTAATCTTTTTTCGGCACTGGCCTAGTTCTGACAAATCTACACTAATATTATAAAGAGGATTTCTACTGGATAACTACCGGACCGATTTGAAATATTCTATCAGCAATGGATAGCTACATTATCAGCGAGTAACATAGGCTATATTTCGCGACACGACGCGGGTCCGCTAGTCACTAATATATTTATAAGAATAGCAGTATCCCATCACTTCCCGTGGGTGTCGTAAGAGACTAAGGGACTCACCAGAGAATGGGCAGCAGCATTCTCTGTGGCTCTGTGCATGGCAACAGTTACACTGCGATCGCCAACCCGCCTGCCATGCGTGGCCAGCAGTGGACGTTTTTCGGCTGATATGATGATGTTGACAAATACATTCACACCCAATTTTCGGTTCCATGTTCAGCGCCGGGCCTAGCCTATGATCAGGGTAGAGCGAGTCTTTCAGGGCTCTTTAGTCGACGCTTTCACTTCACGTTAATTCTACTTTGGTTTTATGTAAAATAAATAATAATTCCCAAACTTTCAAAAACCTACTTGTCTTGCAAATATCAACACTTCATCATCATCATCGTCATATCAGCCGAAAGACGTCCTCTGGTGGACATAGGCCTCCCCCAAGTGTCGCCACAACAACCGGTCCTATGCGTCTCGCATGGGCGTGCAGTAGGCCAGCCCATACATAATGCCCAAAAAAAAAACTCACCACATTATTCAGGGTTGAAATCACGATACTGACGATGCGAATTTTCGATTTTTTGAAAGTAGACGGAATTTTTTTTTCTCAGCATTATGTATGGGTAGGTACATAATGCTGCAAGGGTAGGCCATACCCTTACTGTAGCCAACTGCACGCGCATGGCGTCTCGCATCCATCGGCTACTCGCGACCCTCACCAGGTCATCGGTCCACCTTGTGGGAGGCCTTCCAACGCTGCGTCTTAACAGCAATAATCAACACTTACATATTGAATTTAAATTAAATTAGGTAGCTCTAATTAGTATACTCTAGTTTCTTTAACATTAAGAAATCTTCGCTTTCTAGCCGCTCCAAACAGTCAGATTTAGCTTTTAAAAAAACTCACAAGATCTGCGGATTAATCTAGAGGCAATTACGGATTTTTCAGCGTCACCCAACGGATTTTTTTATATCTGATCTGGCAACACAACACTGCTCCCGCGCCTCTCAAAAGGCTCCATCAAAATTTTATTTGGTTTTTTGGCGCCCCTTGCCATCTGGCGCCTAGAGCGACCGCTCTTCTCGCCCTACCCCAGGGCCGACGCTGTCCATGTCCACCAATATGATGAATGAGTCACCTGCCTTAGGAGTTAGGGGCCATCCATAAATTACATCACACGAATTTTATGTGTTTATCACAGCCCCCCCTCCCCGTCCTTGTCACAGCTGGTCACATTTGTGAGTCTCCACCCTCCCTAGTGTGACGTGACATATTTTGTAAAATATCTAGAAATTAATAAATTAAAACAGTATTTCCGACATTATTTTATACCAGTTTTTTTTAAATAAAATCAACATCAAAAAATAATAAAGCAAAAAACTGAAACCTTATGATAATACAGATAGGACTGAGAATATTTTTAAGTTTTTCGTTAACAGTTCAAATTACGTTTTTATAATTATCCTCATTTATATATATTCTTTTATTTTTTTAATTTAATATGTGTTTGCTCTTGACTCTAGTCTAGGTCAAAGATACCAGAGACAAAGTCTACGATGGAGCGATCTTACCCAGAAGAAGCCTGTTCACTCTAATTTTGAAGAGATTAGGCTTGTATGCGTTCGGAAACACAGACGCAGGCAGAGAGTTCTACTCCTTTGCTGTACGCATCATAAAAGACGTTTGTTTTTGAAATGTGACGTCACCAAATTTAGGACCCCTCCCACCCCTTGTCACACAATGTCACACTTCGTCGGACCCTCCACGTTACGGGGGGGGCTTAACGTGTGACGTAACTTATGGATGGCCCCTTATTAGGTATCTCTTCACCACTCTTCGTTGACGTTGGTAAAGTCTAAGCATTAAGAGTATTCTCATAACGACCAGCGCCAATGCAACATCTGCATTCATAACAGCTACCTCAATAATCTCCATGTTATTACTATTAATGCAATAATTCATTATTAATTACTGCGGTTAATAGTAATTATCTAGATACGTCATAATTATTATCACCTCACGAAGTAAACAGGGTCATTCTTCTGAATGGATTCTTGATATTTTAAGGTGAAATTTTCACACGGCTCTAGAATTTCTGTTAAGGGTTTGACCTATATGATCTTCACAACCCAGTTACTGAGTAACGCGATTTCTGATCCTTCATTTACCACTCCGCACCAAAAACATTTCTGAAGAACTCCTCCAGGACAGATTTTGAGGGTTCCGAACCCAAAGGGTAAAACGGGATCCTATTACTAAGACTCCGCTGTCCGTCTGTCACCAGGCTGTATCTCATGAACCGTGATAGTTAGACAGTTGTAATTTTCACAGATGATGTATTTCTGTTGCTACTGTAACAAAAAATACTAAAAAACAGAATAAAATAAATATTTAAGGGGGCTCCCATACAACAGACATGATTTTTGTGCCGTTTTATAGATAATAGTACGGAATCCTTCGTGCGCGAGTCCGACTCGCTCTTGGCCGGTTTTATATGTCATGTCATATGTCAGATATATGTCTTTAGTTTAAATTTCCACGACATAGGGAATTTGACGGCTGACGCAGAGCAGGAATGCTACAAAACGTATTAGCGCTCCAACCATATCAAAAACATTAAAAGTTACAACCCTATTGCTTCAATGGAGCGTTTGTAATTATTTTATCAACTAGGCTTCGTTTCCGTACTGTTCATATTTATACTGTGTCTATAGAATCCACAGCACGACCTGGGCCTCCCCAAAATCGAATCGAGTAAACTTAAAAGAGTACTATTTAATGTCGCTCATATCCTTTTTTTGCTTTTCAATCAAAATAAATCAATATATAATGTAACCGCCAACATTACCATAACGAAGACTGTATGTCACTTAAAGTTGCCAAGAACAAATTAGACGAATAAAAACTACTTTAAACGATTGCTAAATGCATTTTAATTGTAAATTATTGTTGCAATCACTCTAAGTGCAAGCCATAAATTATAAATTGAGTTAATAAATGGTATTTAAAGCAGGTCCGTAATTGTTGTTAATTTACTTGTTATTTTCGTGTCAGACGCAGACAAGGTGTAATTAACAATTCTGATTTAATATCAACCTGGAATTGTTCCACGGAAAAGTACAGGCTGTTTGTCATCTTCTCAACTTTGTCGGGGTCGGCTTTCAGTGTAACTGGATGTCCTCGGTAGTCCTATAGAGGTATGCGGTACAGGGTGTAAAGTCCCGCAACTCCTTTGAAAAGGGAGGATCCTCCGACCGGACGGTTGTTGTGTCTGGTGGGCAACTGCCCGATAGTTGATATTCGGACTGTTGTACATTTTCAAATCGCACGGAGAACTTTGCTTGCGCGATGCAAGGTTTCGTTGAGTTAGGTTGCAGCTGGCGGGATAACGGTTTTTTTATTTGTTTTTTTTTTAAGGATGGGAAATCATTGAATGACTTCCTCCGCTCTGGGTGAAGCGGTAGAGCGTGTCAGACTCTTACTGACTAAAACCCATCCGTGTTCCTTCTAAAGCCCTTTACGTTCCAGGGCCTCGGTGACTCTTTCGATCAAATTCCGCAACCCTGGCAGGCGTAGCCCTGACATCTCTTTGAGGCGCGTGTTATCAACACAACGCGACGTCGACCAGGGCCTGAACCTTATCGGACGGCCAGCCACCCATCGCTCGCGGTTCTATAATAGCCCTGCAACTTCCGACGTCCGGGCGGCTGGGGCGTGAAGTTTGCCTCTCCCTCACGCGCTCCTCCCGCCCGGAGCGGGAGGAGTCATCGGATGTTTTCCCATAAAAAAAACTTAACTTTTTGAAATGGGTTTGCTCTTGACTCTAATCTAGGTCATAGATGACAGAGACAAAGTCGACGATGGAGCGAGCTTACCCAGAAGAAGCCTGTTCACTCTAATTTTGAAGAGATTAGGGTTGTATGCGTTCGGAAACACAGACGCAGGCAGAGAGTTCCCTGCCAGAGTTGCGGAATTTGTTCGAAAGAGTCACCGTGGTCCTGGACCGCAAAGAGCATTAGGAGGAACACGGATGGGTTTTAGTCAGTAAGAGTCTGACACGCCCGTCCGCTCCACCCAAAGCGAAAGAAGTCATTTGATGATTTCCCATCCTTAAAAGGCGCAGAGTGCCACTCCTTTGCTGTGCGCATTATTAAACGTTTAGTGCGAATTGGTGGAATAGCAACAAGGTACCCCATAATATAGAGTTATGGCCGACTTAATACGCATGTAGGATAATAAAGGTATATTATCAGATAAAAATACAATTGTACGGCTTATCCGAATTATCTACTATAGCAAGGTTATTGTCAGATAATATAAGATTTAGCGATAAAATGTCAATTCGATGTGTAAATGGCTTTTATAACACCTGTCTTAATTTATTATCCAAGTGTTACTATACTATAAACGTAGGCAAATCATCGTCTGCCTTTTATGTACAGCAGGACCCTACGTTTAATCCGATTGAAAGTTAAATGTTAACGTGCGTAGTATTTAGTACCTTCCGAATCGTATAAGTAAAAAAATAGTACCTTAACTGTTACAGCGAAATCTTAAATTATTTTCCAGCAGGACTCTCCGCTGTTTGAAGGTCTATAGACAAATCTTATATGCTCCCGTTTAGCGGTGTATTAGTACCTTAAAAATACTGCTACGAGCTTGGGGTTCGTGACAATAAAAACAGCCGATTAAATAACCAAAATGACACTTTAACAACACTAATTACAACTTTAAACTCACTTATTATAAAACACAAGTTCACTACTGATCACTTTATTCGCACTTGAAGATCTCTTTCGAAGTATTCACTTGTATCGCAAATCCAATACTGTCTCGGTCGCAGAATACGCGCTCCTTATATAGGTCAGTTAATTCTAGAAACTTCTATTCTCGAAACATCTGGAAAGTACTCGTAACTACCGCTGCCGACTGACCAGATATCGAGAAGTGTAGAATGTTCGGGCAAAGAAATGTCTAGAAGGTACTTGACTCTACTAGTTCTGCTACTTGATACTAGATGGCGCTAGTAGTAACTTAATGTACCCGACATTCATTCTGGCGCGTAACAATAATTATTTTTAATGAGGAATGCAAAGGAAAGAAAGTATAAAGAAAGAACAATGATGGCGGCGGTGCTTCCTAGCTGACTACCCTGAGAAGAAACACCGAAACAAACTCCGAGGCCAGTCTCTTTTAAAGTCCATACAATCCTACTGGTCAAATCATATGAGAACCATGTAGGTTCTCTTATGATTTACAAAAATGACAGCCGGCACCAACGGCTTAACGTTCTTTCTGAGGCCCAGAGGATTCTTGGTATGTTAAGATGGTCACCCATCCACATATCGACCTCGGCAACCGTTGCTTAACCTTGAAGATCGACCCCGAGCGGTTGTTAAACTGTCACTGTTGTTGTCAAAGGAACCATTTGTTCTGTTCTTGACAAGGATTGGCCAATTCTTTTCCGGTAACATACGGCCAAGAGTATGCTATTCATTAATCAAGAAAATATGATTAATGTCGACAAGTTTAAATATAAAGTTGTTTTTGATTACGACAATTAAATAACTTTGGACTATAAATCTTGCTGATTAGGCAGAATGCCAACTGTTGACGGCTTAAACAATGATAGCGTAAAAAATTATATCATTTGTTATGTTTTGCAAGATCTGCTTAGCCCGTTCCATCTTTAGACTTCAAGACGTGCGGCGCCACCGCTACATGGTGGACATCCCACCCACATCTGCCTAGCCTTTTCCCAACTATATTGGGGTCGGCTTCCAGTCAAACCGGATTTATATACAGTACAATACCAGTATTTTACGTGGAGTGGCTGCCTACCAGACCTCCACGACCCATTAACTGGGTAACACGGTGGTGTTAGATCATCTGGCTTTTGACTATCCGTAACGACTGCCAAAGATCTACAAATGACAGCCGAGACCAACGGCTTAACGTGCTTTCCGAGGCACGGAGGAGTCTCGGTATGTTAAGATGGTCACCCATCCACAGAACAACCTCGGCAAACGTTGCTTAACCTAAGAGACCGACCCGTGCGGCCGTTATTATGCGCACAAAAAGAGGCGTGTAAATAATATTATCCCTTTATAATATCGGCCGCCCAATATGATCCCTGCCTAGGGCTGCTATCCGTCTGGGTTTCCCCGGATTTTTCCTAGCTTGGTGGGCGTCCGGGCGGGGTTTTCAAAAAGGGTCTCTTTTCGGGTCAAGGGATTCCCGATTTCGAAATGACCATTTCGAATTGTGCACTAGCGTCAGACGTTTTATAAAGGCTCTATCTATACTAATATTATAAAGTGGAAAGATTTGTATGTTTGTATGTAACGAATAAACTTAAAAACTACTGGACCGAATTGAAAAAATTTTTCAGCAATGGATAGCTACATTATCAGCGAGTAACATAGGCTATATTTTATCCACGTACTCCCGCGGGAACGGGAACTACGCGGGTGAAACCGCGTGACATCCGCTAGTGTAAAATACTTGAAATTTAGTTTTTTTTTGTTCCAAAATATTGAAGAATTTGTTGTCCTCTTTCACAGAAACTTCAAATGTGTGGCACAGAAGAGGAGATGAGAGAAGTAGCCGGCAGGATATGTCGGAACTACCTCCACGGACCCTGGAAGACTGTGGACCCTAAGGAACTGGACTTTAAAAGGATCAGGTGAGTTTTTATTTATTTGGTAGGCTAGCTACAATGACACCTGATTGAAAGCGAGCCAGTTCGATCCAGCCCGTCCCTTGCTGTCCTCCCCCCAGCGACGCCCTAAGCCGAGGCCCGTACCCCCACAGGGGGTGCCCTTAGCGTGTACCTAGTCGCTTAGTTTGTAAGTTTTTTATAAGCCCTGGCTGGAGGCTTTAATATTATATTAAGGCCACCACAGGTAAGCCCGGTTAAGCAGTCGACAGCCTTATAGGTTGAACTGCGAGAAGCCACTCATAAAAAAAAAAGATTGAAAGCGATGAGATGTGGTCGATGATGGAGCACGCTTGCCTAGAAGTAACCTATTCTTGACTTAAAGACCCAGGTTGTTGCTATCTGCCGGTCGATTCTCTAAACATGTCGAAGTGAAGGTTTGGGTGAAGTGATCACGAGGTGATCTGTCAATCCATACAATTAAGATGTCACGTGATCACGAAGTGAGCTGTCATTCCATCTTGATTGTATGGATTGACAGCTCGCCTCGTGATCACTTCACCCAAGCTTTGATTTCGATATGTTTATAGAATCGACCGGCAGGATACACAGACTCCGTCAGTCCAATTCCAGTCCACTTTCATAAATAGGTAGTGTTTATTAGTTCTTCCACCTTCCAAGGATAAATTATCATCCAGTCAGCTAGGTGGCAGACTGGATGTTCGACCAGAGTGCGCCATATTACATTGCATAAATATCTGTTTAAAATTTAAATGCTCAACGTTTACTTGTTTTCTGAAGGCTACTGTTTGATCAGTAATCGATTGGCTGCGAGGTCAAGTGTTGATGTTACACGCGAAAACGCGATCTTAAGGTCTTCTGAACCAGTCATGTATTAGCTGGTAACTGCTCTTGAAATATACTGGCCCCTTAACACGTTATCAGTCCAGTGTTACATACATCATCATCAGCCGAATGACGTCCACTGCTTGACGTAGGCCTCGCCCAAGGGGGGGCGGGGATTTGCCATAATCGCTACGCTTGGCAGGCGGGTTTGCGTCGCAGCATGAATGCTGCTGCCCATTCTCTGGTGAGTCCCTTAGTCGCCTCTTACGACACCCACGGGATGTGATGGGATGGTGCTATTCTTTTAAGTCCGACATCATACAGAACAGCTACATACATACACATTGGGTATGCAGTACTTAAAGCACGGACCTGCCAAGTCCGTGCACCCTATGCGGTACATGAACTCTTAGAGGCATGCGGAACAGGGCGTTAAAGTCTCGGAAACCTCCATTGAAAAGGGAGGATCCTCCGAACAGACGGTTGTTGTGTCCGGTGGGCGACTGATGGTTGAAATTTGAGCCGTTGTATATGTTCAAATCGCACGGAAAACTCTGATACCGCGATGCAGGACGCCCGGGGCGTCTTCTTTTGTAGCGGCGGTTGGGGCGAAGAAGTTGTTTTTCCCACGCGTGGCCCGCCTCCTCCTTTGCTAGCATTACTGTTTCGCAGAAGGAGGTAACCGCTTCCTAAGCCTCCTCGCTCCGGACCATGGATTTGAGTAGATTTGACGAGGGGTCGCCGCCGCCGATCGCCTTGACGAGGACAAAGGTAGACCTCCACCGTATGCTCCATCGTGTCCTCCAGGCGAAGAATATACAGTGTTACGCAGATAATATTATGTTACAATAAAGTGTAAAACCTAAACACAATCATGCATGACCTCTTTACAAAGTCGATTGTTTAATCGATTAAACCGGTTAAAACCTAGTACATTCCGGTTTTCATAATATTTATTAGTGATTACTGATAAGAGACTTTGAAATAAACATGTAAACGGTGATAAGATAGCGCAATAATTAGTAATTACATATATTATTATATTCGTTAGGATTAGACAATCAAGTGGGAATTATAAACTATTCCACAATAAGGTATGACTACAAAAAAATCTACGCGATTTAATACTTATTTGAAAGATATTGAACTATTACGATTTGTGGCAAAATAAATAATCTAATACCTTAAAGGTGAAAGCGCCAGGGTAGCCCACGAAATTCAAATTTTCATATGTTTTTTGCATTTTGCAGGTCAGTGTCATGTTGTATGTTGATAAAAATTCGATTGGCGACCGTGTGCATTATAACTTTTTAAGCTTATGACATACTCACAAATTGGCAGTCTGCATACCAAATAGCTTTGTTGACTGTACATACCATTTTTATAAAACGCAATTTTTAATAGTCTCGTATCAATCCAGCGATGTCGCGGTAATGCGTTCAATTTTCCATCAATATCCAAGGCTATGTATTAAAAGAAGTCTATTAAATAAGCTTTTATATACAGTGACGCAAAAAATGTAAATAAATACGAGAGACCTTGACTTTAGCGGGACAAGTCGGTGTTTCGGTGTGTGGTGCGTGGTGTAAGCGGTAGCGTTTTAAACGTTTTTTTTTGACAACGTCCAATAAATCGATGTTTCCGAACGCATACGACCCTAATCTCTTCAAAATTAGAGTGAACAGGCTTCTTCTGGGTAAGCTCGCTCCATCGTCGACTTTGTCTCTGTCATCTATGACCTAGACTAGAGTCAAGAGCAAACCCATATTGAATAAAAAAAAAAAAAAGAACGCCGGCTGCACGCACGAAAAAAGATGACTCATGGTAACGTTACGATCAATTCTTCAATGTTTTGTTATGACGTCATCACGTTAAACTATCGTCCGTAAACCGACTTTTCAGACAACAAATATTTTATTTTTGGTAGGCGAGCGTTTGACCACTAAGTATCTCACCTGATGTTAAGCGATGATGTGGTCGAAGATGGAGCACGCTTGCCTAAAAGTAACCTATTCACTCTTGACTTTAATACTCCCAAGTTGTAGCCATGCGCTTTCATTAGCCGTTTACATAATGCCCAAAAAAATATTTTTTCGTCCGCTTTCAAAGTGGACGAAAATTCGCATCGTCAGTATCGTGATTTCAACCCTGAATAATGCTGTGTTTTATTTTGGGCATAATGTATGGGCTGGCCTACCCTTACTGTTGCCTACTGCCGCCCAGGGTTTTAGCCATCAGAAAACCCAGACTCTGGCAGGTAATTCCACTCCTTATCTGTACGCACAATTAATGTGTTCCTACTATAACTTGTCTGAAACACTCAAGAAGAAAGAAAGCTTTAAAAAAACAACCACTTAAAACCAAAGCAATTTAGCTGTATTGTACAGAAATTATACTATAAATAGGTATATCTTTTTGTTATGAGAAACCGGATAAGAATTCACAGGAAAAACAGAAAATCATAATAAATGGTTACGTACGTACGTGGAAACAAGGCAAAGTCATTATTATAAAAATAAACTACGTCATTATTCTATAAACTAACTTCTGCCCATGGCTTCTAAAATAAAAGTAGCCTTAGTTACTTCTTATAAATAACATAAGCTACCTGCCAGTGCAAGTCCTGTCAAAATCGTTCCAGCCGTTTCAGAGATTACTGCGAAAAATGGGTTGTTGTTATTTATCTATTTATTTAGCTTTAATTACTCTCTGCACTTACAGTACGAACCAACACGTACAGAGAGTCATAATTTAAAAATTGAAAAGTTACACACAAAAATTAACAAAAAAATACAGAATAACAAATTATTTACCAATAATAAAAACAAATAATTAATTACTTGAAATAATAAACAAAAACTAAAAATCAAACAATAAAAATAATAATACTTAAACAAATAATAAAAATAATAATATCAAATAGTAATAATATGTTAATAATAAAACATTTAAACACTAAAACAATCTTTGAATTTCCTTAGGATTAGACGCACGTCGGAGTGGAATATGTCCACATCCGGATGCTGAGCGGTTACAAGCACCGCAAATACTTTCGTATGCATTTATTAAAACCCTGTTATTTTAATATTACAAACGGACACTTAAAATTTTTTTTGGCTTAAAAATAAATTGAACAGCTTCTAACTTAGACCAAACACCAAAATTAGTTTTGCAAAAAAGTATCGTTCGTTTCTTGTAAACCTGTATAATAAACTTAATGTAGGTAAACAAGAATGACATTACTTCAATTTTTTTACAAAACCTCTCTTTTAAAGAATCGTTTCGGTTTTTTTTTTTATGTAAACAAGGTAAAAACCTCTTGGTTTTTACGCTTTTCTTGAGCCAAAGTAATTTGATTTTTAGTTGCAAAAAGATTATGGAAAAACGTTGTGTTTTTCCTTATTTGCGGCGGAATGTTACTTCAATATACTAATAAAAACCGGCCAAGTACGTAACGGACACTCACAACGAAGGGTACCGTACGATAAACTGAAAAAAAAAAACGTTTCTTGTAGAAGAGCCCCCTTTAATTTTTAGTTATTTTTTTTTATAATTTTTATAGCGGCAATAGAAATACAAACTCTGGGAAAATTTCAACTGTCTACCTATTACGGTTCTTGAGATACAGCCCGCTGACAGACAGACGGACGGACAGCGGAGGCTTAGTAATAGGGTTCCGTTGGTTATCCTTCGGGTACGGAACCCTCAAGATGTTAGTCTATACTAACACATATGTTAGAACATGCTGTGTGTATTATATTAAACTTTGGGAAAAAATTATAAATGATATTTATTTTGTAAGTAGGTTAAACACAACACTTTTACACGTCAATATTTTTGGGTAATTTTAAACTAGATGAGGCTGGTGTTTCCTAGCTGACTACCCTGAGAAGAAACACCGAAACGAACTCAGAGGTCAAAGTCTCTTTTAAAGTCCATACAATCGTACATGTTAATGTCTGAGGTGGCCTTTTGAGGAAAGTACCACACAGATTTGAGTGGACCTGTCCTGACAGTGCAAGCATTTGTCAGTTATCGTGTAGCTCAACCTTAAAACTTCAAGGCGCTCAACAATTTGACGAACAATACCAAAGTAAGGTCATTGGGGTAGGCCGCGTTAAGAACTCAAACTGCCAGACTAACATGAAATGAATACTTTCATTGTACGAAGAGCTAAGAAGTGAAATTCCCGGCCGGAGTTGGTGTTCCTGTTGGCTACAAAGTCAAAGCATTTATTTCAAATAAACCATTATCAGGTACTTTTGAATTGTCAAAGTCAGTCCGTCAAAAACATGAAGCTATTTGCACGTTCCAAAGCGTAGATCTCTATGGAGAAGAACGTGCAAGGAACTCCACGGACACTCTTTTAAATCATTTTATGTTTACAAAAATCCTGGTTACATTAACCTTGTTGCTTCTATATATGAGAACAACGTGAAGAAAGAAAAAACAATTTATAGCATCAAAAATTAAAATGAGCCAGTAACAAATAAAGGATGACCAGTCTCCACTGACGGCGCCCGTTCACGAACATGACGCGTGCATCAGCACCATTCAGCTCAACCATTTTGAAGGGAACTGAATGATGCGATACACGCGCCACCATCAGCGAGACATTGGAGTGAGCATGACACACCCTCAACTGCCCCTGCTGTTTCATGTCAAACAAGGAAACTATATATTAACATAATGGTCCATTATATTAATGAAAGTTTCCTTGCTACAACCTGGACTCCCAGGCTGTAGCTATCAGGAAACACAGACTGCAACGGAGAGGCTAGGCAATGTTTAGAGACGCGCAGGAGGATGTGTCCCATGCCATGATCCGTATTGCTGATGCGCAGGGTGAAGGACAGTTCCAACAGCTACCTGAGGGTTGTTGCTGACCATACAGAGAGTCTTCTATGGAGGCAATGGATACGCATCCATCTACACTATTTACACTAATATTATAAAGAGGAAAAAATTGTATTTTTGTATGTTTGTAATGAATAAACTCAAAAACTACCGTGCCGATTTCAAAAATTCTTTCACCATTGGAAAGTTACATTATCAGCGAGTAACATAGTTGACCACAACTTAGTTGACTAAAAATTGACCACACTGCCCAAGTTTTAGAAGTTAAAGTAACGAAATCATATAGAATAAATTCTTGGAGGGTAAAAAAACGAGACCTATCCAATGAAAATATGATTAAGTTTAAAAGTTACCTAAAATGCCTTTCCTTTTTTGAAATTTACCAAACAAATAATGCTAATGAAGCATACGATTATTTTTTAGAACAGTTCCGCTGGTTGTACGATCTTTGCTTTCCATACAAATTGGTAAAAGTTAGGACAAATAAAACCGTTAAATGGGTCTCACGCGGCATCCGAGTGTGCAGTAGAAAACAAAGATATTTATTATGGAAATACAGACGCGAATCATCAATTTGTAATAAAAACACGTTCAGAAACTACTCACGCAGATTTCGGAAAATTATTAAATTAACGCAAAAAGCGCAAAATAATTATTTTATTAACACCTCAAGCAACAAATCTAAAGCATCTTGGCAGGTTATAAATAATAAACACCGAGTTACCGAACCGATTTCCCAAATTAGAATTCAAGATAAGACCATTACTGATCCGACAGAAATTGCCAACGCTTTTAATGATTATTTTATTGACCAAACACAAAAAAATGTGACTACTACGCCCGACTCTAAGAATTTGACAAGTAACCCAAACTCAATGTTTATGCAACCAGTATTACCGCAAGATGTTTTAAGAGCAATAAGTTTATTAAAAAATAAAAACAGCACTGGATATGATGAAATATCAACAAAAGTCGTAAAATTCGTATCGTTTGAGATCGCCTCACATTTAAGTCATATACTAAATATATGTATTAGTTCTGGTACATTTCCGGAAAGCCTAAAAACAGCTATAGTCAAACCTCTTTTCAAAAAAAAAGATAAGAAAGATCTCGCAAATTATAGACCAATCGCTTTAATACCAATTTTTTCAAAGGTTATGGAAAGGATTCTCTATGACTCGATAAATCATTTTCTATCTAAATATGATATTTTATGTGCAGAACAAAAGGGTTTCCGAAAGAACAAAGGCATAAATGTGGCCGTTTATGATCTAATAAATGTAATAATGCAAAATGTTGACAAAAAAGTGCCAGTTTGTGCAATTCTGACGGACATGACGAGGGCATTTGATTGTGTCGATCACGAAATCTTGATAAATAAATTATATGCCATAGGAATTAGAGGAAATGTACTTAATCTCTTAAAATCCTATCTCAGTAATCGTAAGCAGCATACGGAGATCACTAAAATATGCCTGAAAACTAGGAGAGAGAAAAAATATCTATCTAAAGTGAGAATTATCAAGTATGGTGTGCCACAAGGCAGTGTGTTAGGTCCTTTATTATTTTTACTGTACATTAATGACTTGCCACGACACATTGAACATCCTATGGTTCTTTTCGCTGACGATAGCACTGCTTTAATTAAATGCGTTGACAGAAATTCATATGAAGAGAACATTAATAATACATTAACAGATATTATACACTGGCTAGACCATAATAATTTAATAATTAATGTTCCAAAAACAAACGTTATGCATTTTTATCAACGAATTCCTCCAGAAATCTTACATCTTTTTCATAAGGGTCAAAAAGTTGATGAAGTAACTGTTGCTAGATTCCTAGGTATAATGATAGATAGCCAACTAACGTGGAAGCCACAAGCAGAAGAAGTATGCAAAAAACTAAGTGTGGCTGCATATGTTCTTTTTAACCTGTCTAAAAAAGTGAGCATGGCCACGAGATTGGTTGCATACCATGGGTTGGTTGCGTCGATTTTGAGATTCGGCATAATATTTTGGGGAAATTGTAGCCTCAGAGAACAGGTGTTCAAGGCTCAAAAACGATGTCTAAGGGCAATGTGTAATTTAACAGTAACAGATAGCTGCGTACCTGTGTTTAAGTCCCTAAAATTACTTACATTCCCATCTCTTTATATTTTTGAAATTGCTGTTTTCGTCAAGTCAAATATGCATCTTTTTAATAAAGTATCTGATAATAGAAATAGGCCAATACGAAAACAATATAAAAACATGCTGCATGTGAGAAGTTATGACACCACCTTATTAAAGAAAAGTGTTTTATGTATGGGCCCGATCATATTTAATAAAATACCTGATAAAATAAAAACACAGACAGTTCCAGTTTTCAAGAAGCAATTGACAGATTTGTTGACTAATAAATGTTATTATTCGATGGGCGATTTTTTGAACGATAAATTTTAAATTAATATTGACATTCTCTACCTATTCTATAAATTCAATTCAATTGGCTCTGACATTCTTTGTAATAATTTTTATTTGTGAATTTAATTAATAATTTATTCTGACATTGTATTTGAATTATGCTTGTATCATGGCTGTATTGTAATATTTGTTTAATTGAATTTATAAGTTTTATAAAAAAAAAAAAAATTGCATGCCTTAGTTAAGGTAGAAAGTATAGGATCTCTTAATGTTAAAAAAACATCTGTATATTGTACCTACTTTCTGTGCAAATAAACGATCTATTCTTATTCTATTCTATTCTATTCTATTCATAGGCTATATTTTATCCCCGTATTCCCACGGGAACGGGAGCTACGCGGGTGCAACCGCGTGACGTCCGCTAGTATCAAACAGTTTCCATGTTTTTCTCGGCATGTATTATTAACATAGTTTTTATGTATACACTATAGTAGGCGCCAGATAATCGTGGAATAACGGTCATTGACCCACCTACAATTATTGACATTTTTAATTTGAAAAACGGAATTAATGACACAAAGCTGTCCCGAATCATCATCTCTCGTGATCCTTAACATTGTCTAATAATGAAAAACGATTCATATTTAATTGTTCAGGTACCTATGAACAGTTATTAGGGAAAGGTCAATATACTTTATTCCACATTTATCTGGCGCCTACTATATGTACAATTAAGTCTTAAAATAAATTGATTTGAAGTTAGTTTATCCTATCGGTACTCGTAAAGAACTTTCGGAAGCCAGAAATTCTGACACCAGTTTTGGCAAGGAAAGACAAAGAAAGCAAGAAAACTTGTTTATTTGGCGCACACTGGTACCTACACACAATGTTGATACAAATAAAAGGAATTAATAATAATATCTTGGGACAACTGACACACGGTCATCCGATCCCAAACTAGGCAGAGCCTGTACTATGGCAACCAGACAACTGATAAACATACTTATATATTTCTAAATACACACATATTATGGACAAATTACACCCAGACACAGAACAAATGACCATGCTCATCACACAAAGATTTGTCCTGGGTGGGAATCGAATCCAGGATCTCCGGTTTAGCAGTCAGGGTCACTAACCACTCGACCAACAGCCCAGAATTACAATAACATCGTGTGCCCCGCGACTGCACCAAATAGGTCCAGTTCAGCAGAATGCGAGACGACTAGTAGTTGCCTGACGCTGGTTCTTGGGTGGTTACTGGGTTCTGGAGTTCAGATAATCTGGAAGCCGATACCAACTCGTAGTTGTAAAGGCTATGCAAATTGAGTGACACGTGTAGGACTTAGAATAAACTCATAAGTACACCTACTTGTAAAACAAGATGGCTGTCATTTCAAAATGATATGTACGTCGTACAAGTATACGCATTAAATACTCCGTTATCAGTACTTACGAAACAATGCGTGTGTTATCAGTCGGAAATATTCCAGTGTGCTACTAAGCAGCCAATATGCGTCCGTTATATTTTTGAAGTGAAAACTTCTTTGGGCGCGTTGAGCACTTTTTTGGTGAACAAAAATCATGGAACTCGCGTCATCGTCACCGAACGCTCTCCATGAGCTATAAGTATACTGTGTATATGTGTACTTTTTTAAGGTAGCTTAAAAGTGGCGCCAGTAAAGGAAAAGTTAAAATGGAACCGCTTATCTTGGTATGGTCATGTGAAGAGGAGGGATGAAATACACGTAAGAGTTATGAATATAAATGTGGATGGATGGACAGGAAGAGGGAGGCTAAAGAAAAGATGGATGGATTGTGTTGAGGAGTGATATGGAAGAAAAGGGAGTTAGTGATAGCGTGACGGCTGACAGGACAGAATGGAAGAAAAAACGTGTTGCGCCGACCGCGAGTAACATGGGATAAGGGCAGGAAGATGATGATATATGTGTACTTTTTGGGGTGAACAAAAATCATGGAACTCGCGTCATCGTCACCGAACGCTTTAGCTTTCGCTTAGATCCATTTATTCGCAAACAAGTTAAAAAAGTTATTACTAAAAAAATGTTATTACAGTGTCAACGAATATTTAAGTGATAAATCTTTAAAACTTGAAAAATGAAAGTCTTTTGCAATGTAAATTCTAATGTTAATGTCAATTTTGTTTTTTTTTTTAGCATAATTAGATTAAGTATTATATACTTAAATGATAAGTCCTCTCCACAAACTTTTGCTGTGCCCGACAGGGTCCACGATTGTTACCAAAGAAATGTTTACCACCTAAGTCTACATTGTGGAATGCAATAAAGAATTGAGTATTGAGTATAGATTTTTTCAAGTGCGCTGTATAACATGGCCGCTCTTCAAGGATAACCAAACGTGGATGGGATCCATGACATGCCCAGGGTCCTCCGTGCCTCTGAAAGGAAGTTATGATGTTGATCCTGGCTGTCATTTGTAGATCTTTTGCAGTCGTCATGAGTGTTCTGAGGGATCAGTGCGAGTTTTTTAACGTACTCGATCATCATCATCATCATATCAGCCGAAAGACGTCCACTGCTGGACATAGACCTCCCCCAAAGAGGGGCAGGGTTGCTATAATCGCTACGCTTGGCAGGCGGGTTGGCGATCGCAGTGTAGCTGTTGCAATGCACAGAGAATGCTGCTGCCCATTCTCTGGTGAGTCCCTTAGTCGTCTCTTACAACACCCGCGGGAAGTGATAGGATGGTGCTATTCTTTCACGTCCGACATCATCCAGAACGTACTCGATCGCGTTTACGTAAAAGTTCACTTATGAAAATTGTATGAAAAAAAAAGGTTTTCTGTTATTGTCTCCAGACGGCGCGCGGCGCTTATAAAGTTTCAATACGAATTGACGTTTACGCTAAGGCGTCCTTTACACGCTCATGGAAACTTCAATCAATTCCAAAAGTCATGATGGATGAACTTTGCTTACGCGATGCAAGACAGGATAGATGACGTTGCGGTTATTTACAAATTTCGCTTCTTTTGGCATTGATACCGCTACACGACAAGCAGGCAATGTTAAACACATTAAACATTAATGTATAAATACTATATACTTATGCGAACCCTCTCAAATATGACTAACCATTCCTTCTCTCTCTTATCCCCAGCGGAGGCCTATCGAACTTCCTGTACTACGTAGCCCTGCCGGAGGACACCTCAAAATGGGGCTCCTACCAGAGACGGGAGAGCTCCCCCGAAGATACCGACTCGGAGAACCTGGAGACCAGGTGCACGAGGAAGGTTGTGAAGAGTTACTCTTTCAGCTCGCTTGAGGAGCCTAGGAAGGTAAGAGGAACGTTGATTTTACCATAAAAGAGGTGTGTGTTCTTGAATGATAATTATTTCAGACGATAGACGGCTGCTGGACATAGGGGGACCAAGTGTCGTCACATCGACCGGTCCCGTGCGACTCGCATTGAAGGGATTCTCGCGACTTTCACCAAGTCATCGGTCCTGCGTCTTTCAAAACTCGTGTTCAAGTAAAAATATAATAATAAAAATACATTATTCAAAAAATATACTTTTAAATATATTATGATCAAACAAACAAACTCTTCAACTTTATTATAAATTATTTAAATAATTGATTTATGTAGGTATTAATTTCTTCAAACATTTCATTAACAATGTTTACATTGCATCGAAATTTTACACTGAATTATAAATTTTAAATTAAAAGAATTACAATATTAAACACTATAAAAGATTATTGAAATAAATAAATTATTACAGATTATTGTAACATTACGGTTAAAATAAAAAGATATCGTAAGAATAAATTAAAATACTCATGTCAAAAATATAATTTTAACATTAATTGTATACTTTTTGCTGTGCCCTACAGGGTCCGTAATTGTACCTTAGCTTTAAACCCATTGTAAGATCTCTCTCTCTCTCTCTCTCCCTCTCTGAGATCCTAAGTTCAAAATCAATAATGATAAAAATAATTCACAATCCATTGCTCCTTATCTTCAGGTACTCCTGCGCATCTACGGACAAGTGCACGGCGAGCGCGCAATGGACGCCATAGTGACAGAGTCGGTGATATTCACGCTGTTGTCAGAAAGGAGACTCGGACCCAGGTTACATGGTGTGTTCTCTGGCGGCAGGATTGAGGAGTATATACCTGTAAGTCTAGTTAATTTGTCCTATGTTTATTGTGAGTACGGTACATAGTATTTGCTACCATATATATAGGTATATTAACAAGAGCTATTGATGTAAGAATCTAGCTAGTATTTTCGGTGGAAATTGAATTTGTTAATTTTGGGATTGTATCTACCATTTACGGGTATTAAAAATCAGTGATCAGAAATTTAGTTAAAAATTTACAGGCATATTCTGAAAAGGGTAACCACTTAATTAGTTTAAATACTAGATAATAGATTAAGGGTGTTGCTACACTAATCGATCGATGCAATCGATCGATTGGTGGTAGCTTTGGGTGAGCGAAGAAAGAAGTAGAAACTATCGATCGACGTCGACTTTTGCTTTAATTAAAATACAAATTACAAAATACTACCTCGCATGTATTTGAAATAAGAAATACAAAATACTTTTAAGTCGTGGATTTAAAATATAAAATACAGTATTTTAGCTATTTATATTTATATACTTTGGAGTCATAAATATTTGAAATACTTACTACAAAATACCGCAGCGTCATGTATTTCAAATACCAATTACATTTTTAAGAATAAATTGAAATACAAATACCAAAAATGTTTTTGTATTTCAATTACGTATTTTATTTACAAGTAATTCAAATAGTGCCCAACCATGTCGACGGTCGATCGATTAGTGTAGTAGAAACTATCGATGGACGTCGACTTATCCATTCTACCATCGATCGATAGCATCGATCTACGGTCGATGGCATCGATCTACGGTCGATGGCATCGATCTACGGTCGATCGATTGTTGTGGTAACACCCTTAGTCCAGTTTGACTGGTAGCTGACCCCAATAAAGTTGGGAAAAGACTAGGCGAATGATAAATTGATCCGCTAGTTTAGTCAATATGTAAAATAATCCTATGCATAGATTTTAAATACATAAGCCCGTAAATTCAAAAAATTTATCACTGAGATAGAGCTGTGTGTTTATTAAGCTCCAATTCTTCAGGTAAGATCTAGGGACGGAATAGAGATGTTTTTTTTAAGTATACATTTTGTTCGACGACTTTAAGAATCAAATAGAATGAATGTGTCATAGTAATGAAAAATAAATTGAGTCAAAAAATTGAAATCAATTTTTTTTTTTTTTAATTAAACTACGTTCAATTTCTATTTTTTATCTGTGGCCATTGGTTGTCAAAGTTCGCATGTTCGGCCATCATGCCGTAATTGGGTATTTCTGTTAGGAAATTCTCAGTTGCAGCCCAGGTTAAACGCGAATACCCGCTTTCGTACGAGTGGGGCCTAAAACCGGACGACGGAAGTGCGTCATTACCAGGATGAGCGCGTGGTATGTAATTTGACATTTAATGTCTAAGAAATATGGTTGATTTCACTGGTCAACAAAAAAAACACTTTTTGTGTGTCACAAGATTTTTTTTAACTAATTATGTTAAGAACATGCTTAAGTATCATAGAACTGAAATTAGAATTATTGAGACACGAACAGTTTTCCTGTCATCTGATTTTGAAGTGGTGCTTTGAGACGAAAACTGAAGTTTTCAGGTGATTCTAATACAGGTACGTTATCATGTTAGAGGATTAGTTGTGTAGCAGATGGCACGTCAGTATACTCAACTATCCTTTTAATATTAAAAAATGCCAAAATAAAGCTCACATTTTTTTTAAATGTGATGGTGCAGAATTTCTTTTTTGAGTTTTAAAAATAATTTCACAATAAATGTAAAGAAACTTGACAGAATCATTTGAACACTTTTTCTACATTATATAAGCATAAAAAATAAAAAAAATCGGAATTTACAATCTTAAGGGAAAATTATGTTACTGGTAGTAGCTGTAACACAAAAACTAGACCTGATCAAAACCAAATAAATATGATTTTGGAATAAGGGTAGGTAGGTAACTCGCTATTAGTAAGCAAATTCCTTGTGACAAAATCTTGTTGACTAGTGTTATTGTTCGTAGTGGATTATATAGGGATTTTTTCGTATTTATTTATTCTGTTTTGAAGGATACTTAAAATATGTAAAGGCAAAGGGCTCGCTTTTTCCATCGTGGACCTCATCCAACGCTTGCCTTAAGCGAGTTCAAGGCCGCGAGCTCATCATGAATAAAAAATATTCTAATAAAATTCAGCAACCAGCTATTATGAGTGTTCCGATGTAAGGGCGATGATCCACTGAATTTAGCGGGAATTAATATGCACCAAATATTTCTCGTAACTTCCTTAAATGGCTTATCTCGAAATATTCCGATATTGGGTGATAACCGATATTAGGAATTCAAAACTACACCGGAATTGGCATTCACACAATCCTCTAATTTCTTCAAATTTTTCTAAGGTTTAATTTTCCCCCTCAACCCCTCAACCCTCTAGTTAATACACACACACTTAATTTCACCCCTAATCTATTCCCCCAAATTCCTTCTGGACATCGGGAATCTTCTTATTTTTTTCTATCTCCGAACTAAACACATCCCAATCTTTTAGGCCCATAACGCCCCAATGTATTCCCCCACTCTCATTTGCCTAGCCTTTTCTCCCAACTATATTGGGGTCGGCTTCCAGTCAAACCGGATTCAGCTGAGTACCAGTTTTTCACGTGGAGCGGCTGCCTACCAGACCTTCGCAACCCATTAACTGGGTAATACAGTACTTCTTGGCAAGACTGGAGTCAGATTTACTGGCTTCTGACAATCCGTAACGGTATGTTAAAATGGTCACCCATCCACAGGCCAACCTTGGCAAGCGTTGCTTAACCTTGATCGAACCGTGCGGCTGATATTCTTTAGCTACGAGCTCCCCCACTCTGTTCCACCAAAATCTTTCCTTCCTCACAAAGGAGCTAACTCACACGTGACTGTGTTTCTATGGTCGTGTTGCTTAACTGGGAACAAAACAGAACACTCGATTAATTAACATAACAGAAAACTAAGAATACAGTCTTCTACCAAACTAGACGCAGCCCACTATATCAGGCCCACAACACCCCATTTTTTACCCAACTCTACTCCACCCCCAGGAAACGGTAAATAGTTCAGGCCTGACCACTCAGCACGAAAAGATCTGGCTCTGTGTTTCAACGGTTGCTCAACTCAAAACACCCCTTTTAAGGCCCAAAACACCAAATACCACCCCACTAAACCCGCCCCTATATTTCAGGCCCGACCCCTCCTCACAAAGGAGCTGGCTGACCCGTCCCTCTCAATGAAGATCGCGGAAAAGATGGCAGCTATCCATTCTATGGAGGTCCCTCTCAATAAGGAGCCCAACTGGATCTGGAAGACCATGTATAAGTGGCTGAAGACTGTGAAGGAGGAACGGCTGAATGGTGCTACTCAGGGAAAGGTATGTTTTAAATTATCACACTAATATATATATCACATCACATCACACTAATATTATAAAGGCGAAGGTTTGTGAGTGTGTGTGTATGTTTATTACTTCTTCACGCGCAAACGGCTGGACCGATTTAGATGAAATTTGGTACAGAGATTGTTTGAGTCCCGGATACTTTTCATCCCGGGAGTATGTTCCCTTGGGATAATTTTCGACATTAACGCGGGCGGAGCCGGGGGATGATTTAAAAGTGTGTCCGTGCAGTTTCTTGCACGTTCTTCTCCATAGAGACCCGTATAGGGTCCCGTATCACCTACGGACTTACGATTAGTTCCGAACCCGAACTAAGAATGAATGACAACACGATTTGACAGTAACTGTCAAATCGTGTTGTCATTAATTCTTAGTGGTTAGGTGATACGGACTAGAATACGCCCGAAACTACGGACTTCGGGCTTAGAGACTAGCCCCGTGACGCAGCGTTAGTTGTCCCACAAGGTGGATCGATGACCCGGTGAAGGTCGCGGGGATCTGCTGTATGCGAGACGCACCACGAGATGTGGTGATATTTGGGGGAGGCCTATGTCCAGCACCTGTGTTTGTGCACACACTTGAGCTGTATAATATGCTGCATCGATGGCTAGTCTCCGTTCAGGTTGACCGCTATGACCGAAATCGTTCAAGAGGACAATTTTTTTTAAAGCTAACTCCTAGAATTTTGGTAAATTTTTTGACGAATTAGACTGTTCCGAAAAAGCCACATCGTCAGACTCACGCTAATCAATCTTCTCTCTCGTTCTAGAACGAAGAAGAAGAGCGCATCATCAAGCAGCTAAAGAACACAGACCTGGAGAAGGAGATAGAGTGGCTGAAGAAGTTCCTCACTCATGTGGACTCTCCTTCTGTCTTCTGTCACAACGATATGCAGGAAGGTAAGAGAAGCTATATTTTGTATGATTTTATAAGGTACCTATTTTCCTAAAAAAAAAACAAAATATTGGACACGTCATTTGTCTTTTCAAAGTCAAAGTCAAAGTCAAAACTTTTATTTCAATTAGGCCATTAAACGGCACTTTTGAACGTCAGCATTTACAGTTCAGTAAAATAATAATATTACATTAATAAAGTGACTCTACTGTCCATTCGGAAAGGTAGATTCTTATGGAGAAGAACGGACAAGAAACTCCATAGTTACTCTTTTCAAATAATGATTTACAAAATTTGGTATACAAAAATTAATTTAATATTATGTGAGGACGATGCACCCAGAGTATGCTACTTATA
>NDFZ01004780.1:83060-139512 GCA_002192655.3 Mamestra configurata
TACACTTCTCATCAAAAAAATCGAAACACTTTCGTTTTTATTGTTTTTGTCCTAATTTTTTACAAAAGAGAATTAATTCCATGAAAAAAAAAACATTATTGTGTAGCTGGCAGTTTGGTCATTACAGTAAGAAGAAAAAAATCAAAATTCGAAATTAGAATTTCATTTGTTTATCCTATAAATGAAATTAATCACTGTTTTGAGACAAATGTGTATTTAGGGTTGGAGTACGTTTCTCGTTTAAAAACTAAAATTAGCGCTTGTCTTTAAACTTTTTGTTTCTTATTTCATTTACTGTGACTTTGGGACGTCTGAAAAAACTTTTTTTTCTAAAACATATGGATACTTCGCCCGCAGAAGCCGCCCAAGTGGTGGCATTGCTGGATTCTGGACTTAGTCAGCGTGTTGTGGCTGCAAGATTGCATCTAAGCTTATCATCTGTTCATAGAGTCTACAAACGCTATCGGGAGACTGGTTCGTTCACGCGCCGTTCAGGATCTGGCAGGAATCGGGTCACTTCTGAGCGAGATGATCGATTTATTGTAACAACCTCTTTACGAAATCGACGCCTTAACGCTTTTCAACTGCAGCAGCAGCTTCGCGTTGTACGAAGAGTAGCTGTAAGTGACTCTACAATAAGAAGAAGGTTGAAGGAACGCGGATTGGCACCGCATAAGCCAGCGAATGGGCCGAAATTAACTGCAGACCATCGAAGAGCGCGCCTTAACTTTGCACGCGAGCACCTAACTTGGTCATACCTTCAGTGGAGCAAAGTACTGTTTTCTGATGAGTGTAAAATTATGCTGTATGGTAACGACGGAAGGAACAAGGTCTACAGAAGAGATGGAGAACGCTTTGCACAATGCTGCATTGAAGAAAAGGTCAGCTATGGTGGCGGTTCGTGGACGGTTTGGGGAGGAATCAGCGCCGACGGTAAGACAGAACTTGCCTTTGTATCTGGGCCACGGCTGCCTGCACTAAACTCTCATCGGTACATCGAACAGTGTCTTGAACCTCATGTGATGCCCTATGCACATTTTATTGGCAACGACTTCATATTCATGCACGACAATGCTAGAGCTCACACCGCGGGCGTCGTACGAGATTATCTTACCGAAGTCGGTATCTCCATTATGGTATGGCCAGCAAGAAGCCCGGACATGAATCCCATTGAACATCTATGGGATGAATTAAAGAGACGAATTCGAGCAAGAGATCCAGCCCCAGAAACACTTAGCCAGCTGCAAAATGCAATCCAAGAGGAATGGGATAATATACCACAACATGTGATCGTGACTCTCATCCGATCGATGAAGAACCGTATGGAAGCAGTAATAAGAGCTCGCGGAGGGAATACAAGTTATTAAATAAACGTTTCTTACATTTTTTTTCATTTACGCGTGTTGTTTTACCCATTTCCTTCATATTCCATACAGGGTAAAAATTACTCATTATACAAAATACGAAACCTATGAAGACTTAATTTGAATTTAGAACATTAACATTAGGATTTAAAAACCTCATACTACTCACTATTAAATGACATTTTACATTTATTCCTAAATATACACAATTTCTGATAATCCTTATCAAATCATAAACTGCGAGGTGTTTCGATTTTTTTGATGAGAAGTGTATATAATAAGATTGAAAAAGTCGCCCTTGATTTTAAAGTTCCCACCAAAACCTTAAAACTAAATAAAGCTGGAATTATTTTCACCCTCTATTCACTTAAATGGCAACACCATATATTTTTTTTACTAAAACCAATTACGGCAACACTAAACCCCAATTTTCTCAACAGGCAACATCCTCCTCATAGAAGACACACACCAAACGGTGCCCGAAGACGACGTCTCAGCAGTTTACGTCCAAAGTTACGACTCCAACGAACGCATATCAAGACAAAACAGCCAAAAAGAATCCTATGAACAGCTACAATTCGAAGAATCTAATACTTCAGACACAGTCCTAAGCCATATTTCAGATTGGGGAGAGCCCAAACTCGTTCTGATTGATTTCGAGTACTGTGCCTACAATTATAGAGCGTTCGATATTGCGAATCATTTTCAGGAGTGGGCATTTGATTACACGAATCCTGAGCATCCGTTTTATTATGAGAATCAAGATTTTACACCAAGCTTGGAACAGAAGGTGAGGATATTCTTGGTATTTTTTTGACGTGACAACGTCTAATGAATCGATGAACGCCGGCTGCACGCACGAAAAAGGATGACTCATTGTAAAGTTACGCTCATTGTAAAGTTACGCTTATTGTACCGTTACGCTCATTGTAACGTTACGCTCATTGTAACGTTACGATCATTGTAACGTTACGCTCATTGTACCGTTACGCTCATTGTACCGTTACGCTCATTGTAACGTTACGCTCATTGTAAAGTTACGCTCATTGTAACGTTACGCTGATTGTAACGTTCCGATCATTTCATCAATGTTTTGTTATGACGTTGTCACGTTAAACTATCGTCCGTAAACCGACTTTACAGACAACCAATTTTTTTGTTTTACCTGCACATTTAACAGACAATGAGAACACGCACATAGACCGCCATCTAGTGTCGCAAATTCGAAGCTTTTACGTTAAAATTGTACTTGACATTGATGCTAGTGCTGCCACCTATAGTTCCTGGACGGTTCCTATAGGCTTCATGTAAAGTACTAGTATTCAGCTACATTCCGTTCGACTCTGAAATCGATCTACATACTGAGCTATAGTTTTACTAAAAATATTCAAATATTTCCAAGAAATATCATCTACTTATACTAATACAAGGTGTAAGAGAATAAACGCAATACCTCTTAAGGGGTCATTGTACTCATCATTATGAACAACTTTTACTATGGGACCAAACCCGAAATCGCGAAAAATAATTTCGGCTGTTCACAGTACATTTTGTCGAGTTATGCGCACAGAAATGTAAAGTAAGTAAGAAAGAAAGAAAGATGTTTTTTTTTTATCTTTGGACAACTCACACACGGTCATCCGATCCCAAACTAGGCAGAGCCTGTGCTATGGCAACCAGACAACTGATAAACATACTTATATATTTCTAAATACATACATATTATAGATAAATTACACCCAGACACAGAACAAATGATCATGCTCATCACACAAAGATTTGTCCTGGGTGGGAATCGAACCCACGACCTCCGGTCTAGCAGTCAGGGTCACTAACTACTCGACCAAGTCAATTTGGGACTCGCACAAGACAAACAAACCAGTAAAATAAAATTAATAACTAAACAGTATAATAAAATAATTGTCTGTGCGAGGCCAAAATGGTCCCTCATCCCCATCTCAGCTCAGCAAATGTATGGGGCAGTCGATTTTTTTTTTGCACGGTCAAAAATCGTTTTGTACATGTCACCGGAAAATTGCAGATTCCGTAAGATTGTAATAAATCTTTATTAGATGATTCTCGATATACTATTATAAAATCGTTTTGAATACAATAAATCCCATCCAAATTCAATAGTTTCCAATATATCCGTGTCTTATTAAGAAAAAATAATTTACAATTTCATGCGATATTTTACAATCTTACGACGTTTGCAATTTTCCAGTAACATATACACAACGATTTTTTCTTATTATATCGAAAAATTATAATCTGAGAAAAATTTATTACAATCTTACGGATTCTGCAATTTTCCGGTGACCGTTACATGAGATCCCAGTTATCCAACAGCCCTTTTTTTTAAGCATGGGAAATCATCAAATGACTCCTTCCGCTCTGGGTGGAACGGAAGGGCGTGTCAGACTCTTACTAACTAAAACCCATCCGTGTTCCTTCTAAAGCCCTTTGCGTTCCAGGGCCGCGGTGACTCTTTCGAATAAAAAACAACCCTGGCAAATCCAACAGCCCTACCAACTAAACACAGATGTGTTTGCTGAGGAGTTTTGTTGCGCCCGTCACCACTTCCCAGCTACAAAACTAGGAAGTGGTGACGCGTGCGTTTCGGGGAACTGACTTCATAAAGAACTTTGACATTAAAAATGTGTTGGCTTAGCCTCCGCCTTATTTAATCTTTTATTTATTTATTTTTTTCTTCTTTTCACAGGAAATCTTCATCCGCGAATACCTAAAATACTACCACTACCAGTCAAACTCATCGAACTCTGAAGACAGGCCGGAAGCCTCTCTCGACGAAGTCAACAAGCTGCTAGACGAAGTCGAAGCCTTCGCTTTAGCCAGCCACCTGTTCTGGGCCCTCTGGTCTATCGTCAACGCGTCCAAGAGTCAGATACCCTTCGGATACTGGGTAAGAGAATATCATAGAGAACATTTATCACATCTAGTGTAACATGTGACGTCACAAGCTGTTAGACGAGGTGGAATCCTTCGCTTTAGCCAGTCACCTGTTCTGGGCCCTCTGGTCTATCGTCAACGCATCCAAGAGTCAGATACCCTTCGGATACTGGGTAAGAGAATATCATAGAGAACATTTATCACATCTAGTGTAACATGTGACGTCACAAGCTGTTAGACGAGGTGGAATCCTTCGCTTTAGCCAGTCACCTGTTCTGGGCCCTCTGGTCTATCGTCAACGCATCCAAGAGTCAGATACCCTTCGGATACTGGGTAAGAGAATATCATAGAGAACATTTATCACATCTAGTGTAACATGTGACGTCACAAGCTGTTAGTCGATGTGGAATCCTTCGCTTTAGCCAGTCACCTGTTCTGGGCCCTCTGGTCTATCGTCAACGCGTCCAAGAGTCAGATACCCTTCGGATACTGGGTAAGAGAATATCATAGAGAACATTTATCACATCTAGTGTAACATGTGACGTCACAAGCTGTTAGTCGATGTGGAATCCTTCGCTTTAGCCAGTCACCTGTTCTGGGCCCTCTGGTCTATCGTCAACGCGTCCAAGAGTCAGATACCCTTCGGATACTGGGTAAGAGAATATCATAGAGAACATTTATCACATCTAGTGTAACATGTGACGTCACAAGCTGTTAGTCGATGTGGAATCCTTCGCTTTAGCCAGTCACCTGTTCTGGGCCCTCTGGTCTATCGTCAACGCGTCCAAGAGTCAGATACCCTTCGGATACTGGGTAAGAGAATATCATAGAGAACATTTATCACATCTAGTGTAACATGTGACGTCACAAGCTGTTAGTCGATGTGGAATCCTTCGCTTTAGCCAGTCACCTGTTCTGGGCCCTCTGGTCTATCGTCAACGCGTCCAAGAGTCAGATACCCTTCGGATACTGGGTAAGAGAATATCATAGAGAACATTTATCACATCTAGTGTAACATGTGACGTCACAAGCTGTTAGTCGATGTGGAATCCTTCGCTTTAGCCAGTCACCTGTTCTGGGCCCTCTGGTCTATCGTCAACGCGTCCAAGAGTCAGATACCCTTCGGATACTGGGTAAGAGAATATCATAGAGAACATTTATCACATCTAGTGTAACATGTGACGTCACAAGCTGTTAGTCGATGTGGAATCCTTCGCTTTAGCCAGTCACCTGTTCTGGGCCCTCTGGTCTATCGTCAACGCGTCCAAGAGTCAGATACCCTTCGGATACTGGGTAAGAGAATATCATAGAGAACATTTATCACATCTAGTGTAACATGTGACGTCACAAGCTGTTAGTCGATGTGGAATCCTTCGCTTTAGCCAGTCACCTGTTCTGGGCCCTCTGGTCTATCGTCAACGCGTCCAAGAGTCAGATACCCTTCGGATACTGGGTAAGAGAATATCATAGAGAACATTTATCACATCTAGTGTAACATGTGACGTCACAAGCTGTTAGTCGATGTGGAATCCTTCGCTTTAGCCAGTCACCTGTTCTGGGCCCTCTGGTCTATCGTCAACGCGTCCAAGAGTCAGATACCCTTCGGATACTGGGTAAGAGAATATCATAGAGAACATTTATCACATCTAGTGTAACATGTGACGTCACAAGCTGTTAGTCGATGTGGAATCCTTCGCTTTAGCCAGTCACCTGTTCTGGGCCCTCTGGTCTATCGTCAACGCGTCCAAGAGTCAGATACCCTTCGGATACTGGGTAATTGATTGATATTGGTATAGAAGCTGTTAGATGAGGTGGAAGCCTTCCAGGTAAGTTGCTAAAACAAGTCAAGAGTGAATAGGGAACTTCTAGGCAAGGCATCTTAGACCACATCATCGCTATCCATCAGGTGAGATTGTGGTCAAACGCGAGACGATCAATACAAAAAAAAAACTTGCGTATCATGAATGTAAATAGTAAGCTAGCAACACAGCAGAAATATTACAGTGTTGCCAGCAGCAAAATGTTGGGCTTTTCATTCACAATCAAAATCAAAAGTCATTTATTCAAATTAGGCTGAGTGCCAGCACTTTTTGAACGTCAAAGTTCTACATAAAGACAGTCTCCCAAAACGCCCGCCCGTCACCACTTCCTAGTGTTATAGCTGGGAAGAAGAAGTGGCGCAACAAACTCCTCAGCAACACATCTGTCTGTTAAGTTAAGTCGCGTACGAAGTCACGGCAAAAATCTAGTTATTTTTATGTAAACAACAATTCTAGTTGCAAAATTAAATAAAAATAAACAAGACAATACTTACAGCTTATTTTGCACAAAAATCTTATTTAGTATGTATAAGGCTTCCACTGACGCCGGCGACAAAAGACCCATGTCTATCTGAAATAAAGTACCCTTAAAATGGTGAACTACCTATTCTGTATGCAGTCTATCTGTCACCGGAAAATTGTAAACTCTCGATAAATTGTCAACT
This sequence comes from Mamestra configurata, assembly GCA_002192655.3. Lineage (NCBI taxonomy): Eukaryota > Metazoa > Arthropoda > Insecta > Lepidoptera > Noctuidae > Mamestra > Mamestra configurata. The sequence goes on from NDFZ01004780.1 coordinate 89,820, forward strand.
GAGCATTTGGAATACTTTTACACATCAAAATTTGATAGTCCATAATCTCTCGAAGTCATTCCGAGAAATTGTGGACTGACATATACTGACGACCAATCACTGCTCTCTGGTCTACTATTTATCTGTTTTGGTGTGATAGTTAAATTGGAAACTTGGCCCCTCATTGGTCTTTGTTTTCTCTGAAAAGACCAATGAGAGCTTTGCTTCCAGATTTACTATCACACGAATACAGATAAATTGTAGACTTGTGCTCTGATTGGTCGCCATTTTATTATAATCCACAATTTCTCGGAATGAATTCGAGAGATTACAGACTATCAAATTTTGATTCGTAAAATAGTATTCCAAATGCTCAGTTGACAATTTATCGAGAGTTTACAATCTCTCAAGTTATTTTATAATCTTACGAAGTTGGCTATTTTCCGGTGTCATTTATAAGGCTTCCACTGACGCCGGCGACACAAAGACCCATGTCTATCTGAAATAAAGTACCCTTAAAATGGTGAACTACCTATTCTGTATGCAGTTTATCAAATCCAAAATGTAAATACTAGATCATAAATATCTAAATATCTAATTGAATCCATTCTTCCACAGGAATACGCCCTCGCCCGGCTCGACACCTACCTCCGTTTAAAGCAGGAAGTAATAAAAAAAGACAAATACGGTCTTCCGCAAAAGAGAAAAATCTGCGAGGTTGATATATGAGATAAAATGGACGAACTCGCGCTATAGGTCTAAGGTCTAAGCGGCGAGCGATAAGGACCTTAAGGCTTAGTCCAGGGTGCGTAGCATAAGCGGGCGCGGTTTTAGCAAGAACCGTGTATAACTTAGTGACAGGTCTCTCTCAACGATGTCTTGTGAGGCCTTCAAAGCAAGAGGGAATGGAATCTTCTGAAGTCGCTAGCTTATGTGACATTTCAGACTATGTTGTAGCCCTTCGGATTCCGGGTAAGCGGATAATACTTTAATTGTACGTACAGCTAAGGATGATTCCCTGCCGGAGTCTGTGTTTCATGATAGCTACAACCTGAGGGGCTTTAAGTCAAGAGTGAATAGGTTACTTCTAGGCAAGCGTGCTCCATCGTCGACCACATCATCGCTTACCATCAGGTGAGATTGAGGTCTGGAGCGGGATCATCATGAATAAAACAATGCCTGTGGGCCCAAAGGTTTTGGCAGAAAAAATATCGCCTGTTGTGTTTTAAGCCCTTTGTAGTATGGGGCAAAATTTCATGTGTGACTGCCTTTTGCCATACTGGAGGAATTTTCAAGCGTTGTTATCCGCTCGTTGAAGAAGAAGGGGCAAAGATCAAGAAGGAAAAGAGAGATATTGCGCCTAAAAACGCAGCAAGCGACCCGGAATCCGTCTAGAAGCTACAAAAACCCGCTATGCAGTGTGCCCGCTACCGCTTATCACCTTGCTCTCAACCTGGATGAGCATTAAAGGTCCAAATTGAGGTCCAGTTATAATTTCATGAAGAAAAACTCTGATTTTTGAGTTGTGATGGACAATTTCGAGGTCCGTTTTTTTGGAAGTCAGAACCGGTTTTGTGTGAATTCGCTGAAAGTCAGAACTGGTTTTGTGTGAGTTGCTGAAAGTCAGAACTGGTTTTGTGTGTTCAATAAGCTCTGGTATGGAGTTTATGGGTCTCAGAAGCAGTGGAAAGTGATGGACAATTTTGTGGGTCGAGTCTTGAACTGTTACGTTTTAGAATCAAATCGGATCTACGTTTTTGAGTGTCAAAAATAGTGATGAACAATTTTTGAGGTCCGTTTTTGAAAGTCAGAACTGGTTTTTGAGTGGGACTGTTACGTTTCGGAGGTCAAAGTGTTTTATAGACTGATTATGAAGTGTTAATTATGGATAAATTTAATATCTGTTAGGATATTTGGACGTAGTTAAACGGAAAGGATCCATCCCACACGTGAGTTAGTTTTGAGATATTCAAGTTTTAATTTCAGATCGTGTTTCGCCTTTGATTCTCAACTTTAACTTTCTGGAGTTGGTTTCAAGTGAAGGATAAAAATTTCTTTAGAAAAACAATTATCCAAGTAGTTCGGATCGTTTTATGTTTTATCGTAATATGTGGTTTGGTAAATATGATTTCTCAATAACGATCTAAGTAGCTTGGAACGATGTCAATAAAAAAAAATAATGACCTGCCATCCATGTGGGTTGGTAACGTAACGTTGGAATTTTACTTGGATCGTTTTTGTGATATTAAAATTTTAAACTACAAAGTGTTTTGGTAAACATAACTCATTTTCGCCCATCGTGTGGTTTGGATCGTTTTTGTTTAACTACTAGTCTAGTTTGGATTTTTAATGGCGTTGTAACCTATATGCTTCTATCCTCCTATCTTACCCAACTATGTCGGGAACGGCTTCCTGTCTAATTAAAAGCAAATACCAGTATTTAACATGGAGCGACTGTTTATCCTCTAAAAACTGGTTGTCCCACTTTCGGGCAAGGAAGAAATTTCAACCTTAACCTTTTGAACGTTTGAGCATAATCGTATCGGCGTGCCCCAGACGCCAAGCCACAAATTCGCCGTACTTTTTGTCATACGTTTGACGTTTAGCAGGGCACGCGCTTGCTTGTCATTTATATGTGACAGTGGCGTTCAAAAGATTAAAACTAACGTCTTTAAAGTCCAAACCGGATTACTGAATTATCTCAATAATAGTGTTGTAAATAAAAAAGAAACAAAGCCAATCAATCATTGGTTCCTTAAACCAGTATTGTTTTTTCATATTAGATTTAACAATAAAAATAATAAGTAAATCGATATTTTGTGGTTAGAATATAGCCTTGCCAAGTCCAAAAAAACTTGTAAACTCGCTTTCAGTGTTTCAATCGTAAGATATTATTCTGTTAAGCCAAGTGTTTATTGGGAAACTAACTTTTGCCCGCGACTTCGTCCTCGTGGAATAGTTACTTACCATATTCATTTTTCAAAAACGCTTAAACATATGTTTATTTATTTTTATCAAGTTTTTATTTATTTATATTTTTATCAAGGTTTAGGGACTCCCATACGAACTTCCACCCCCTTTTTACCCCCCTTAGAGGATGTTTTCTGGGATAAAAATATTCTATGTCCTTCCCCGGGACTCAAACTATCTCTATACCAAATTTCATCTAACTCGGTTCAGCGGTTTAAGCGTGAAGAGGTAACAAAAAGACAGACAGACACACTTTCGCATTTATAATATTTGTATGGATATAGTTGAACTTCCTGATAACTACAACCTGGGGATCTTTAATCAAAAGAGTGAATAGGTTACTTCTAGGCAAGCGTGCTCCATCGTCGACCACACCCTCGCCTATCAATCAAAACAAACTATTTGATCCAGGACTATGGAGTTAGCTTGCTAGCTAACTCACTGCAATAATTTTAGTGCTGCCAGCATCAAAATTTTACTACCATAATGTTGCCCAATTCTGTTTCCCAATAAATACTTGGCTTTTAGTTCAAGACTCAGCATTGAGATCTGCATATCCTACCTAGCTATAATTAGACCAGAGTTTCATCAAAAACAGTTTAGCAGTTTTTGAGTAAACTCGAATATGTAAGTACAAAACATATTGTTTTTTTGAAGTCGCTCTTCGACTCTGGGATTGGCGAAATCGACTGATTGGTTAATATTTGGTGCAAAATAGGCAATTCTATTGGCAATAAAGTTAGGCTAAGTAGATTTAAGAAAAGTATAGGAAGAATATAGCGCAACTATTGACCGACGGTGTTACTTCACGATAATAATGTAGCCAGACTAATCATAATTTTCTAGCATCTTTCTAGTTATACATGATACTAGGGCGGTAAGTTGGTTATTACAAACGAGTAGACGAATGTAAGCACTTACCATATTCGCGAGTTTGTAAAACAAAAAACAACTAACAATCTGACGTCGGCTCCATAAATGAAAATAGCGCGAATTTGCAAATGGCGCTACGTGCGCGTGGTGAAAATTAGAACTACATCTTTCGCTTCGTGTTCTTCTTAGTATTAAAATGAGACAAACGTATTGAGCAAAAGCGCTTCCAAGGAAGTTCTACTATTCAGCTTATTTTTTCCAGTAATGTGAAACTCCTTGGTAGAATTCTTATATTTTAAAATTGTAATTTAAAAAAAAACCGTAAAGGATACGTACGGCGCTATACAACGAGGTGTGCGGTAAAATAGGTAGTTAGATGAGAGTACCCATTTTACCGCACGTTCCACTGTAAGGTTCGTAATTTTGAGCAAATGTGTCAAAAAATATATTTTACGTATTCATCAGAACCATGTAATAGTCGTATTGGTCAACATAATACTAAAGAGGCAAGCGTGCTCCATCATCGACCACTTCATCGCTTACCATCAGGTGGTCAAACGCGACCATTTCCAAAATTTAAAATGCTTACAAATACCATTTCATAAGCCAACTTTTGTATAGAAAAATTTGGCCAAATAGATGCCTATTTCGCACCTTTTCTTATAATATGGATATTTTACCTATAAGGATCTCTTAGGTAGCGCATTCTTTAAAAATACCAAATATAAAAAACTAAAAAAAAAATTGGAAGTAATTCTTTCGCTGTAAAATAAAAAAGTTAGTCTAAAAAATTTTGAGACTTGAAAAAATATTCATAAAAAATAATTATTATTGTCAAAAATCACAGAGTCACGGTGGCCATTGCTAGAGACGGCATTGTCGAAAACTCCATACAAAAATGGTATTACGAAACGCAATTATTTTCTTTACAAAAAAAAAACATCCAAAAACAAATCTAATATTTATTTAGACCTTTTATGCAAAATCTAATAAATTTTTTTGGAACTATCTTTAATATCTCTGAAGAAAGTTGTTCATCTACAAGAACAGAAGCAGTTTTTAGGGTTCCGTACCCAAAAGGTAAAACGGGACCCTATTACTAAGACTCCGCTGTCCGTCTGTCACCAGGCTGTATCTCATGAACCGTGATAATTACACAGTTGAAATTTTCACAGATGATGTATTTCTGTTGCCGCTATAACAACAAATACTAAAAAACAATAAAATAAATATAGGGGGCTTCCATACAACAGAGATAATTTTTTGGCGTTTTTATAGATAATAGTACGGAACCCTTCGTGCGCGAGCCCGACTCCCACTTGGCTGGTTTTTCAAATAAGATGACACCTTACCGTTACACCCTGTATCAGCCAATATACAAAACCCAGTAACTAAAACAATATGGGCACGAATATTATTGGAAATGACGCCTCTAGTAACTGCCGGGACGGCTTTCTGTGGTTAAAAGTTAAATTATTGAGATTAACAATGCAAGCTAAGTTTATTCATTTATTCATAATATGACAAAATTGTATAGTTAGTATCATTAAGTATATTTAATTGAATCCCGACTTAACTTATTAAATGATGCTCTTCGCTCTTATTAACCAAATATATGTGTCACTGAAAAATGGCAAACGCCGTAAGATTGTAAAATATCGCGTGAAATTGCGAACTATTTTTTCTAAACAAGACACGGATATATTGAATTTGGATAGTATTTATTGTATACAAAACGATTTTTTCATAATATATCGAGAAATTGTAATCTAATCAAGATTTCTTACAATCTTACGGAGTCTGCAATTTTCCGGTGACATATGTATAGTTAAAGCTGTATTAGTCATATTTGGTCGCTAAAGCGAAACTAGCATAGCTGTATTAAAGCACAAAATGTTAGTTATCTCAATACTGTACATAGTTTACTCTTTAAGTAAATAGGTAAAGTCGGGTGACAGCATATGTTTACGAATATAAATTCTAACGACATAAGATCGAAGTTATATTGTGTCTATAAGAAACCAAAAAATATAATTTATATCTGCGTGTTTTGTGTGAAATGTTAAATGATATTTATTTTATAAGTAGGTTAAACATAACACTTTTACACGTCAATCTTTTTTGGTAATTTTAAACTAGATGAGGTTGGTGTTTCCTAGCTGACTACCCTGAGAAGAAACACCGAGGTCAAAGGCTCTTTTAAAGTCGGATCGGAGCGGAGAAGCGGAGGGGGAAAAACACTACCGGTTCAAAAACAAATTACTCGTCGTGTGAACTCTGACTTGCTCCGCGCAGTCCGCAACTGCGCTCCGCATCCCTAGACAGACACAGTCCGCAACTCCGCTCCGCATTACTCCGTCACTCCGCTCCGCTGCCTCGCTCCGCGTCAATCAACAGACAGCCTAAGACCACCTTTTCTAAAATAAAAGTCAGATTTTGGCATTGATTGGTTTCAGAGTACGCTTAACAAATATTGCACCCTTTAGACCTAATGTAACTTCTTTTTTATGTCAAAAATCCTAATGTTTATTTCCAAGCTATGTTTAAATCGTCTAGTTCATAAGTGATTGTGATTCTAGAATGTATAAGTCTGTGTCTAAATGACGGAACGAATGAATTTCTCTTAGAAAAATAACATTCCTATCCAAATGATTATACTTAGTGTATTTATTATATAAAAAATCGCTTAGTTTGACTTAAATATTGTTTTATTTAAACAAAATTTCTGAAAATTCTAATAGTACTGTCAAATCTTGTTGGCTGTTATGTAAACATACATTTAGGTGGAAAACATTATCTTCCTTTTAAGATACGCAGTCGGAAAAAAAAAACCAATCGATTTGATTGTTTTCAGAAAATGAAGTTACTTAAATTTATATTAGACTGGTTTAACTTAATGATCGGTCCTATGCTTAAGAACGTGTGTATGTACAATTTGCGAAATAAGATGCAAGCCATTTGACTGCTGAAAAAAAATTGACACATGTCATTTTGACAGCTGACACTTTTGCTTGTCATTCTGCTCTCAGACCGCCATTTTTCAAAATGTATTTGTAACCCGGTCCTTTGCGCTTTCTGTAATAAAATGGACAATCCGTGATACCTGCTAAATCGCCCATGTTTTTAAACTTTTTAATCGAAATAATGTATATTTAGAATTTGTAGTTTCTATAACCTTTGTAATTATTTAATAAAATTTTCCCATTTAATAAATTCATTTAAAAACAGGGACATAGCAAGCTTTCCATTATTTTTTTTAACTTTCAAGCTTGTTATAATTTATCAGGTATTTATAAACTGTCCAATTTTACTGTCAAACTTTTATAAAACGTCAGATTTTTATAAATAACTGAATGTCCATGGCATACTGACTTCAATACTGCAAAATAACAAAAGCACATTATCATATCGTAGTATTGTATTCGCTACTTAGAATTAAATCCCTGTGCCTTTGATCATACTGATACTTAATACTAAATGGGTAAGCAGATGCATGATTTGACTGAGTAGCTATTGGTAATAATAAATTGTCAAAATTGTACTTAAAAATGTGGTAACGTATCTTTGATTGCACAGTATCACGAATCGTAATAAAAACGGTCGAAAATGCACCATAGTCCCGTCACGAGAAGTGTTCATCATACAGCCTGACACTGACATGCAAATTGCAAAAAACATAAGAAACTTTGAATTTCGCTATCTACCCTGGCGCTTCCACCTTAAGAACGTTTGTTCTTCTTATATATTCATCAGGCGGCTCAGTTACGAGCTATGAAAGTCGCCAGTCAGTGCATTTTCGACCTAAATGAACTTTGATGTCAGATTTGCGTCATATCTTGTGTCAGCATGAATGGTACGAGATAACTGCAGCCGTGGTAACAATATGATCCAGTTAGCGAAGTATTGGGGCTGACTGCCGGGGTACGCCCCATGAACATTTAAAGTACCGCCCCCGTGGAAGCTACATTAATGCTCCCGACAATTTCTTAAAGGCGACGATAACTTACTTCAGCAGACATTTATTCAAAAACAAGGAGAGTCAAATGTAAAAAAAAAAGGGAAAATAATTAAAAATTAATTTGCAAAAAAAATATATATGAACCGATAAATCCCGATTAATAATGCTGATGTAAATTTAAATTAATAAAAATAAAATGTATTGAAAATTGTTAAAACTTTGACTGAATGTATTTATTATTCTTGCTTGCGTCGAATTCCCTTTTAACCATACAGTATCAAGTTAAAATTGAATCTATAATTTTAGATAACTTCAATTCATCGTCATCAACTCAAATACGACTTTAGATTGTGTAATTTAAGTTAATTTTTGAATGACTATTTGCATTAGAAAGGTCCTAAATTCTAAAACTATCAAATTTCAGAACAGCAAACTCAATGTCACGTGAGATAAAGTTCAAAATCCATTGCAACCCATACTTTTTATGAACCTTTTCTTAATTACAGATGGTCCTCAAAAATTAACTTAAAATACATAGCGCTAAAGTCGATTCTTGAATAGGTGGCGATGGATTGAAATTATCTGGAATTATAATTTTAATATATTTTAATATATTATTTTTCTATGACAGCTAAAATTCTTTACAATAATAAATATGTGTATTAAATAATAATACAATGAAATACTGTAAATAGTTGTGTGATAAAAAGAAATAATGATTTTATATAATTACTCTGTAATTTTTAGTTTATACTTTATTTTTTTTAAGGTTGTTTTTTTTTGTAATAAATAATGAATTTAATAAAATAAAACATTGTTTCGAATAAGTGTTTTTTTATTTAAGTAACGAATACCTTTAGAAGATACATTGATTTGAATTTAAATAAGTACACACTACGATTTAATTATTAAAATCTTAGCAATATAATAGGTGACTAAACAGGAATCTTAATTGCTTATTTGGGCCTAGTGGAGCTCCTGGCTAAATATTAAACAGCCGTAAGGATCGATATTCAAGGTTAAGCAACGCTTGCCGAGGTCGGTCTGTGGATGGGTGACCGTCGCAACATACCGATCCTTGTCCATGCCTCGGTACGCACGTTAAGCTGTTGGTCCCGGCTGTCATTTGTAGATCTTTGGTAGTCGCTACGGATTGTCAGAATCCAGACAAATCGGACACCAGTCTTGCTACGAAGAACCGTGTTACCCAGTAACTGAGTTGTAGATCTTTGGCAGATGTTACGGATTGTCAGAAGCCAGACAAATCGGCCACGTCTTGCTAAGAAGTACCGTGTTACCCAGTTACTGGGTTGTAGCTCTTAGGCAGTCGTTACAGATTGTCAGAAGCCAAATGGGACACCAGTCTTGCTAAGAAAAACTTACCCAGTAACTGAGTTGTAGGTCTTTGGCAGACGTTACGGACTGTCTGAGGCCAGACAAATCGGACACCAGTCTTGCTAAGAAGAACCGTGTTACCCAGTAACTGGGTTTTGGAGGTCAGGTAGACAGTCGCTCCACGTAATATTCAGGTGAATCCGGTTTGACTGGAATCCGACCCCAATATAGTTAGGAAAAGGCTTGGCAGATGATATGGCCAAGGTTAGATAACCTTGGCCATATCATCTGCCAAGCCTCAAAAAATCGAGTTTATTCTGATGCTGAGATCAGCATCAGAATAAACTCGATTTTTTGTCATGTTTCAAAAGCCGTGTGAAGCCGGGGCGGATCACTAGTATGTACCACTTAGATTCCGTTTTATTAAAAGACTAGGTTAATATAATAATAGGGTATTTGACGGAAAAAAAACAAATTAGTCCGTCAGATAGATTTCCAAAAAAATATTGGACACTTTTGTCACGTAAACAAAAAATGAAGACGATCTAGTGCGTTCAAAACTCGTGTGACGTCACATACCAGTACACTTTTTACTGGAAAGTGACGTTACAAGCCCCTACTGTTTGAAGTGATAACTTGTTATGGGAGGGTAAACCGCTTCGTAACGTAACGCGTTACGGCGCCAGTCTGCCTGGCTTCCCTTTCTCTCACGCATACGGCAGCGGTAGGCAGGCTCTTCCTCTCTCACTCTAACCCACAGCGCTAGTCGTATTTCGGACAGACGCTTCCCATATTAAATAGTTCAACTTAGATTAGTTTAAGTTATCACTTCTGTCGGGCGTCCCGAGACGCATACGTTTTATTTTTTCGTTGATGCGTTTTATCTTCGTAACTTATTATTGATTTGATAAAATAAAAAATGTGTATCCAATATTTTTCGGATGGACTAAATAGAATCACATTTTTTTAAACCAGGCAACGTCCCTATTAACCTTTTGAACGTCATTGTCACGTATACGCGACAAGCAAGCGCGTGCCCTGTACGCCAAACGTCACAAATATGTGACAAAAAGTACGGCGAATGCGTTTATGCTCAGGCGTTCAAACGGTTAAATATGATATAATATATATGATGCATAGTATGTATCATATATATACTCGTATATGATACAATATAATTAAATATGATACATAGTAAGTAAGCATTGACTGATGACTCTCATATATCTTTCCCAGACGCTCTTCAAATCCGCTTCTCTGTAACAAGAAATAATAGTTATTTAGTCGCGGGCTTAAAACCAATTTCCGCACGTGTGTCATATATAACGTTTTTCAACACATTTGCGACAAAACAGTACATTTATAGGTAATGAGACAAACTTAGTTTTTAGATATCAGTCAGAAAGTCGCAACAATCTTTGACGTTACTTATAAGAAAATAGCGCGAATTTGCAAATGGCGCCACGTGCGCGTGGTGAAAATTAGAACTACATTTTTCACCTCATTTTCTCTTTAGTATTAAAATGAGACAAACCTATTGAGCAAAAGCGCATCCAAGGAGGTTTGATCATTCAGCTTATTTTAGTAATAGGATACTCCTTGGTGGAATTCTTATATTTTTAATGGTTATTAAAAAAAACCGTAAAGAATACGCACGGCGCTATACAACGAGGAGTGCGATAAAATAGGTACTCTATTTTATCGCACGTTTCAATGTATGGTGCGTAATTTTTAACTTTCGAATAATGTAGGCGTCGTAAATGCAGTTTTTTGAGCAAACGTGTTGAAAAATATTTTATTAATATCGCACGGTATATTTTTTTGTCATCATTCTCCTGGCCTTATCTCAATATATGAGTGGTTGGCGCAGCATGTCTCCTTCTTCCATACTCCTCTATCAGTCATCATCTCAGTTGGTAGTAACCCCATTTCTAGAAATAACGTATTAAAGAGTGGAATTTAAAGATGACTGACAAATTAGCGTTATGCGACTATGATTCTGTTATTATAAGCAAGTTTAACAAATACAAATAAAAGGTATAAACAGTATATTTATTTACGCATTAACACAAGGACTCTAAAAAAATTAATGACATAATTTTTACTTTTGTTTCTTAAAATACTGATCAGTGAAGAAATATAACTGTCCAAGAATATTATACAATTTAAATCTGTAGGCACTTTTCCCATTGATAGCGAGGTGTATGATTTTTAACCGGTTATCAATTCGACTGTTTTTTTTTCCCTTTTTTTGTATATTTGTTATGCGATCATTCCGTCAATTATGAATGGATTTTGATGATTATTTTTTTATTCGCAAGCCTTATACTCCTGAGATGGTCCCTTTGGCATCAAGTCAGAATTTGATGATGGGATCCTAGGGAAATCGAGGGCAACCCTCTAATTTTAAAGGCACATATGTTTTTCATATTCTTTCTAACGAAATTCAGATAATTGTGCCTGTTAATCAACATCTCATCTTGCTGAGCTGATGATGGAAGGTATAAGTCAGGATCTGATGCTGGGATCCCAGGAGAAATGTTTGTTCAGCGATATTTTCTCCAATTTTCATCCGATTTGGATGACTCTTTTTTTGTTTGGAAGAGTATTTTTCCAAACCGGCTCTATTTCAATTTGGTGAAGATCTGATGAAGGATTTCGGAGGAAGGTAACGGAACTCTTCAATAAATGATAGCAAATCTCCCGGGATTGCTGAAATCGCATATCTATTTATTGATTACACCAGTTCATAACATAACATCACGCCGATACGCTGTGAAGGGGTACGCAGATGCAAACAAGTCAACCTGACTTAACATGTTTTTGGGGTTTATTCGGGCATAACTTTATTGTTTATTAACCGATCTTGATGATTCTTTTTGCATTGGGTTTAGTTACAGCTATATTGAATTTATTTTATATTATTTTATACTTTGTAGTGTTTTTTATTTGGAAGTCGGTTTTTTTTTGTAAAAAAGTTTTTTCTATACCTAAAAAATATGGGTATTGTAAACTTTAAGGGCGCATAAGCTGAGCCATCCTATTGCATACATAAACTAATACAATAAAATACTTTAATTTTATCAAATGTTTTATGATTTACCTCAACACATCCATCTGTAGAGCACACTGCTCGTAGGCGCACAGGAACTGCGCTAAATCTGTTTTGGGCCACGAACCCAATCTTAGAGGTTCTACGCACCTGAAAAGTACAAAATCAATATTTAATAATAATAATAATAAACATTTATTAACCTTTTGAACGCCAGTGCATAAACGAATCGGCGATCCCCCGACGCCAAGCCACAAGTTCGCCGTACTTTTTGTCACATATTCGTGACGTTTGGCGTACAGGGCACGCGCTAGCTTGTCATGTATACGTGACAGTGGCGTTCAAAAGGTTAAGCTTCGACGACCATCTGTCGAAGCTGGCGTTACGCAGTTGGGTAAAGGCCCTGATACAGAAGGCAGTACTCCTCGATACGGCTCGTATTGTGAGGAGGTTCCTTTCTCTGGAGCCCTAACCACCGGTAGCTCGGACTCTGCTGCCGACACCGGCGGACTACTATTTTTTATGTATTTTTTTTTTGTTACAACTGTTTTTATAAAAAGAAATATTTAAAAGTGTAAATTTATATGTAAAGAAAATTAAATAAACCAAACAATAAACATTTATTTCAGATACAATCCATATTTCAACACACACATACTAAAAAACAATTAATTGACATACAAAATAAAACAATAAAACGTGTGCGTCTCGGCCGCCGCCCGGACAGAAGTGATAACTTTAACTAATCTAAGTTGAACTATTTAATATGGGAAGCGTCTGTCCGAAATACGACTAGCGCTGTGGGTTAGAGTGAGAGAGGAAGAGCCTGCCTACCGCTGCCGTATGCGTGAGAGAAAGGGAAGCCAGACAGACTGATGATAATAGTTGGTCGCAGTGTTGAACGCAAGACATACTTCGTTTTTAATGTTCTTTCATAGTTAGCTTATGACATATGAGTTCATATATTTGTTAATTTATATGTCCGTAGAGGTCAATCATTTGTTATTTTTTTTTTTTTTTGTATTGACTTGATACTCTCATAACAATGTTTTATAATGAGTGTATTGCAACATGTGATTAACTAGTGACTTCGACAGTTGTATGATTTTATTCTATCCTGAGCAACCGGCAGCAAGTTCGTCATGCTCCCTTAGATTTTACTGCTTGCGGTAGCGTCGGGGGTCGGGTTACCTCTTTCCCTCAAATATGGCGAGGGGGGTAATGGCTGATCTTTGCGTTATGCTCGTGAACGGGTGCTGCTTGTGGTGAAAGGTCGTCTTGTTAGCCATGGATTTTACTATTGTTATAACGATTATATGCTTAATGTTTAATTTTGATGGCCCTGGTTTATCACTTGTGGCGTCGAGTCACAGATCTTTTTATTAAATTCTACCCTCTGTACGTGTAAGCGGGCACACCCTTCATGTCTGGAGGCTTATTTAGTTTGATTTGATATTGTTTTTATGCTTGAGTTTGTCTGTTTATGCTGGCATAATGGAGTGTGCTAGCTTACAAGTAGCGAATTATTAAGTTTTATGTTTTTACGTGTTACCTTTGTTGTATTGTTTTCTTTGTAAGAATACTGACTACTTACATATCTTTGTATAAGTGATAGTTCTTATAACTCAACAGACAGATGTGTTGCTGGGGAGTTTGTTGCGCCACTTCTTCTTCCCAGCTAAAACACTAGGAAGTGGTGACGGGCGGGCGTTTTGGGGGACTGTCTTTATGTAGAACTTTGACGTTCAAAAAGTGCTGGCACTCAGCCTAATTTGAATAAATGACTTTTGAATTTTGAATTTTGAATTTTTAAGATAGGCGCCGTAACGCGTTAGTTTACGAAGCGGTTTCCCATAACAAGTTATCACTTCAAAAATAAAAAGCAACACACACAAAAAGAAAAGAAATAATTAACCTTTTGAACGCCATTGTCACGTATACGTGACAAACAAGCGCGTGCCCTGTACGCCAAACGTCACAGATATGTGACAAAAAGTACGGCGAATTTGTGGCTTGGCGTCGGGGGCACGCCGATGCTTTTATGCTCTGGCGTGCAAAAGGTTAAGGACACAGTTACACATATTAGGACAAGGAGGAACAGTCCACTGCTCACAGTGCAGTATGCAAACGTATCCAGTGGCGCAGCAGTGGAGAGTCCCACCTGTCCGCGAACACGCTACTGGACCTAACACGACTAAGCAGCGACGCACACTGCTTCCTTATATTGCATGAAACCCATCAGTGTGCGTTTCTGATTAATTGATTTATAGACTGAATTTGAAGTGTTACTGATTTGGATAAATTAAATGCCCATTTAGATATTTAGAAGTGTGTTTGAAGAACAATAATATATAATAACTAGCTGAACCACGCAACTTTCGTCTGCGTCACATTTTTCATGTACTAATATCGCTGTTAAAAACAGGGTTTGGTGATAGAAGGATGAAAATTTAGGGTTGGACCTATGTATTTTTAATGCCCCATTATAAAAAAAAAAAAAAAAATTAATGCCACATTATAAAAAAAAAAAAAAATGAGTTTGTCCGTAAAATAATAAATAAATGTTAGGGGTGGACAACCCTTATAACTTAGGTGTATTAAAAATAGATAGTAGCCGATTCTCAGACCTACTGAATATGCATATAAATTTCATAAAAATCGGTCAAGCCGTTTCGGAGGAGTATGGTAACTAACATTGTGACACGAGAATTTTATATATAAAATTATTATATAATAAATTCATATATAAAGGTAATTTACACCCACTGCACAGTAAAATTAAAAATAAAAATAAAACATTAATTCGGACAACAACAGAAATACTAATTTAAATATGTATTTAATTTAGCCCATTTCTAGAACTGTTGAAGTTTTCCTAAATACATTTTCTGAAGAAGTAAATACAGGATTTAATACCGTTATGATTATTGTGACTTACCTCTCAAGTAGGTCAATGAATAAGGACCTCAGTTCTCTGCCGCGGTGTAAGTTGCAAGCCAGGCCGACCAATGCGCGAGTGTATAGTCTGAAAACATTAGAAAGTTAATTACTCGTGGCAAAATACCAGCCGTACGGATCGATCTTCAAGGTTAAGCAACTCTTGCCGAGGTTGGTCTGTGGATGGGTGACCATCTTAACATACTGAGACTCCTCCGTACCTCGAAAAGTACGTTAAGCTGTTGGTCCCGGCTGTCATTTGTAGATCTTTGGCAGTCGTTACGGATAGTCAGAAGCCAGAAAATGTGGTATACATCCACTATTAGCCGACGAATGAAAAAGTGCATAAAACGCTACCGTAAAAAAAAAATGGCGAATTTGTGCTTTGACGTCGGTGGCACACCGATGCGTTTATGCTCTGGCGTTGAAAAGGTTAAATAAAGCATTTCTTTTATTAATTTTTAGGGTTCCCTACCCGAAGAGTAACTAACAGAACCCTATTACTAAGACTCCGCTGTCCGTCTGCCCGACCGTCCGTCTGTCTGTCAGTGGGCTGTATCTCAAGAACCGTAGTATGTGGACAGTTGATATTTTCAGTGTGTATTTCTACCGTTTTCTTTGTAAGAATACTTTGCGTACCTTTGTATAAATGCTAGTTCTTCTAACTTAACAGACAGATGTGTTGCTGGGGAGTTTGTTGCGCCACTTCTTCTTCCCAGCTAAAACACTAGGAAGTGGTGACGGGCGGACGTTTTGGGGGACTGTCTTTATGTAGAACTTTGACGTTCAAATAGTGCTGGCACTCAGCCTAATTTGAATAAATGACTTTTTGACTTTGTATTGCCCCTATCACAACAAATAATAAAAATAAAAGGGAGCTTCCATACAAGAAACGTGTTTTTTAGTTTTGAACTGAATTTTTACATTAAAAATTGGTGACGAATTTCTTACCTGAAATTGAGTTCCAGTTCCTGATAGGACTTCTCCAATAGTTTTGGTCTGAGACGCATGCAGATCAAACTGTAAATAAAGGACAAATTGTTTTAATCCTAATATACAACGTGTAACAGAATAAACGCAATAACTCTTAAGGGGTCATTGTACTCATCATTATGGACAACTTTTACTATGGGACCAACATCCCGGTTCTTATCCACACTAATTTTATAAATGCGAAAGTGTGTCCGTCTGTCTGTTACCTCTTCACGATTAAACCGCTGAACCGATTTAGATGAAATTTGGTATAGAGATAGTTTGAGTCCCGGGAAAGGACATTGGATAGGTTTTATCCCAGAAATCATTCTTTAAGGGTGTTGGTTTTGTATGGGAGTCCGTCGTTATTGAAGATAAAACCATGAACCTTTGTATTCAGACACTTGATAAAAATAATAAATAATAATAATAATATAAAAAATATTTTTGAAAAATAAAAATGGCTGCCCAAAGTAACTATTCCACGCGGACAAAGTCGCGGGCAAAGCTAGTTAATAATAAATAATATTAGAAAGAGATTGTTTATTATTCTTGGTATGGTCATGTGAAGAGGAGGGATGAAATGCACGTAACTAAAAGAGTTATGAATATAAATGTGGATGGATGGACAGGGAGAGGGAGGCCAAAGAAAAGATGGATGGATTGTGTTAGGAGAGATATGAAAAACAAGGGAGTTAGTGATAGCGTGACGGTTGACAGGACAGAATGGAAGAAAAAAACATTTTGCGCCGACCCCAAGTGACATGGGATAAGGGCAGGAAGACGATGATTACAAGAAACCGCTTTTAATTTTCAAGCAGGTATTTTAAATGACCTACTGCTTATGCTCCTTCTCCTTGTCCAGCAGTATGCGGAGCTCTCTCAGCTCCAAGAGGAACTCCCTGTCCATCTCTGTGTCGTAGTACTCCGGGCCTGTGCAGCTGTAAGTCCAGCTTGTCATTATGGCCTGAAATGTACACAATCAAAATATACAAGACGTATGTTCTATTTTTTATTGTGATCGGATAATCGAACGCTTATATACCTTAACTTTTTCCCGTGAAAGAATAATATGGACATTCCTTTCTGAATAAATAAGTAATCCCGGGTTCCCGGGATTGAAGAATTTTGTAAAAAGAACTATAGCAAATATATGAAATTATAGCAGTGGTTATTTTGATTTAGTATGTTTATTTTATACAAAATATATTATATAATATTTATTATTATTATTAATATTTATTTATTTATTATAAATAATTTTTATTTATTTATTTATTTTATATAATATATTGTATTCTTGTAAATTAGTATATGCTAGGCACCCGTCCCAGCTTCGACGGGTGCAAAACCGAATTCAGAAATTCAAGTTATTTTGTACTTCATAGTGGTTTTTTTGGAAGTCGGTTTTATTTTTTTACTTTTGTCCAAAAACTAAAACAAAATAATTATTCTCCAAAGCGGTCCAGGCGTCTTTGAGTAATTGGCGAATATAAATAAACAAGTACCTACGCAAAAATTACCGCTAACCTTAGGAGGGCCGGTCCGCTCTGGGCCCCCAAATCTTGAGAAGTAATTACAGTAAAATCTTAATGAAGTTCGAAATCTATCTATGCTAATATAATAAAGCTGAAGACCAGTCGGATTTAGAAAATTATTGTTGTATATGATAGCCACATTCATGAGGAAGGCTATAGGCTATACGGGAACGGGATAAAACGGGATATGCGCGTACGAAGTCGCGGGCAACAGCTAATACTATATCCTACTAACATTATAAACGCGAAAGTTTGTAAGTATGGATGGATGGATGGATGTTTGTTACTCTTTCACGCAAAAACTCCTAAATGGATTTTGATTAAATTTGGCGCAGTGGTAGATTATAGTCTGGAATAACACATAGGATACTTTTTATCCCGGGAATATGTTCCCTTGGCATAATTTTCGACAGTCACGCGGGGGGAGCCGCGGGCGGTAACTTGTATAATATAATAAAGCTAAAGAGTTCGTTTGTTTGTTTGAACACGCTCATCTCTGGAACTACCAGTCGGATTTGGAAAATTATTTTTGTATATGATAGCCACATTCATGAGGAAGGCTATAGGCTATACGGGAACGGGAAAAAACGGGATATGCGCGAACGAAGTTAATAAATCTAGTTCAGTAAATAAGACGCAGTGTAAATTGGGGGCCTTGCTTACGTAATTAAATTGTTTGTTGTATGTATAAAGTATTTGTGAACTGGTTTAATTCGAAATGCCATATCCAATTCTATTGTATTTATTTAATGTGTGATTTTAAAGTGTATCACATCACACTAATATTATAAAGGCGAAAGCTTGTGAGTGTGTGTATGTTTGTTACTTCTTCACGCGCAAACGGCTGGACCGATTTAGATGAAATTTGGTATAGAGATTGTTTGAGTCCCGGGGAAGGATATAGGATAGTTTTTATCCCGGGAGTAAGTTCCCTTGGTATAATTTTGGACATTAACGCGGGCAGAGCCGCGGGCGGTAGCTAGTTGTGTGATAATTATGGGCTATGCCTCAAATATTTTTTTTTTGTATGAGAAATTTTAACTGAGGTTGAAAAAATTATAGGGGTCACTTCGCCCTTTTTTGCTTCACATATTCTCATATTTCATCAACTTCTCTCTTATTTTTTTAAGAGTATCAAGTAAGATAAAAACTGAAGTAACATTGCGCTCACCTGTGCACAATGATAAAAATCATTGAAGGTCAAGTAAGTGAGCTTCCTCTTGGCCGTCTCGAAGCGCATGCAAGCGATGAACACCACTGCTCCGTACTTTCTGGAAAAATATTAAAAATATGTCATTATGTCACCGGAAAATGGCAAACTCCGTAAGATTATAAAATAACTTGAGGTTGTAAACTCTCGATAAATTGTCAGCTGGACATATCCGGATAGCATACCCTAGTGTCGTCATCATCATCATCAGCACTGTCGTCATTATCATCGTCGAGATTCGAGATTCGAGATTGGAGATTCGACACTGGTGATTGTAGATTCGAAATTGGAGATTGTAAATTCGAGACTGGAGATTGTAGATTGTAGATTCCAGATTCGATATTCAGGATTTGAGATGAGAGGGTATGGCTAGCTTAAACTATTTCAAAATAACTTACTTGGCCAAACGCTCGGACAGTAAGAACGTGCTTCGAATATTAGCGACCACGTTGCCTGGCATCTCTTCAACTGCCTTGAACACACGACGAACATTGTCGAACTGGCGCCGACAGCAGCGGAGCGGAGCCCCGGAGCGCTCTGCTACCTGGGGACAGGGGAATTATACATTCAACAGGAATACAGGCGACAGGGGAATTATACATTGAACAGGAAAAGAGGCGACAGGGGAATTATACATTGAACAGGAATACAGGCGACAGGGGAATTATACATTGAACAGGAATACAGGCGACAGGGAAATTATACATTGAACAGGAATACAGGCGATAGGGGAATGATAATACTCGATATGTAATCTAACTGTGGTCTATACTATAATATTATAAATGCAAAAGTTTGGATGTTTGGAAGGATATGTTTGTTCCTTAATTACGCCGGAACGGCTGAACGGATCTTGATGAAATTTGGCACAGAGGTAGATTATAGTTTGGAATAACACAATTTTTAACCCGGGAGTATGTTCCCTTGGGATAATTTCGACATTCACGCGGGCGGAGCCGCGGGCGACAGCTAGTGAATAATAATGCGTTGCTTAACCTCGAAGACCCGTGCAGCCTTTATGTTATTTAGCCACGGGCTTCTGTCTATTCTATTCTATTTCTAGCTCGAAAAATAAAGTTCTAAGTCAAGTCAAACCATTTATTTTATAACTACTTTTGAATTGTCAAAGTCAGTCCGTCAAAAACATGAAGCTATTTGCACGTTCCAAAGCGTAGATCTCTATGGAGAAGAACGTGCAAGAAACTCCACGGACACTCTTTTAAATCTTTTTATGTTTACAAAAATCCTGGTTACATTAACCTTGTTGCTTCTATATATGAGAACAATGTAAAGAAAGAAAAAAAACAATGTTTAGTATCAAATATTAAAATAAGCCGGTGACGGCGCCCGTTCACGAACATGACGCGTGCATCAGCACCATTCAGCTCAAACATTTTGAAGGGAACCGCACGATCCAATCAACAAAAAAAAACTTTTTACAAAAAAATATCACCGACTTCCAAATAAAAAACACTACAAAAAAACAAAAAACACGTATTTTTTTGTAAAAACTTTTTTTTTTCACTTTTGAGTGGTTCACATGTGCTTACCCCTTCACAGCGTACCGGCGTGATGTTATGTTATGAACTGGTGTAAACAATAGACAGACAAGGGATTTCAGAAATCCCAGTCCATTTGCTATCATTTATTCAGGAGTTCCGCTGCCTATCTCCGAAGTTCTTCATCAGATCTTCACCAAATGTCCGGTTAAGCAGTAACCACAAAAGCTACCCAAATCGCTTCAAGTGTGCCTATAAAATTTGAAGAGTTCTCTCTATTTCTCCAGGATCCCATCATCAGATCCTGACTTTATGATCATGGGACCACCAGGGAAGTATACCCTTTCAAACTAAAAAATAAATCCAAATCGGTCCAGCCATCTTCGAGTAATCACACACATAAAAAAAAAGGTTCTGATGAATTGAGGATGAGGAACTCCTCCTTTTTATGAAGTCCGTTAAAAAGAGAAACGTAAAACAAAAGTTAAAACATTCTAATTACCTCATCGAGGTCTTTCCTGTGTCTCGAAGACAGTTTCCTGCCGAGCAGTTCCCTGATCACAGCATCATCAAGATCATAGTATCTGTAAGATGAAAGACGTTCAAGTTTTTATTTATGTTCACGCATAACGCTTAACCTTTTGGATGCCAGAGCATAAACGCATCGGCGTGCCCCCGACGCCAAGCCACAAATTCGCCGTACTGTTTGTCACACATTTGTGACTTACAGGGTACGAGCTTGCTTGTCATGTATAATAATAATAATATAATATCTTGGAACAACTCACACACGGTCATCCGATCCCAAACTAGGCAAAGCCTGTGCTATGGCAACCAGACAACTGATAAACATACTTATATATTTCTAAATACATACATATTATAGACAAATTACAGCCAGACACAGAACAAATGATCATGCTCATCACACGAAGATTTGTCCTGGGTGGGAATCGAACCCACGACCTCCGGTTTAGCAGTCAGGGTCACTAACCACTCGATCAACAGGCCAGTCAAAGTATACGTGACAATGGCATTCAAAAAGTTAATAGAGAATAATGAAGACAGATAGAAGAGCACAAAGCTTGCTTGATTGCTTTTCTGTTTGTTTTGTGCGAGTCCCAAATTTTTTTTTTTCTTTTTTTCTTTCTTTCAAAGGTGCTGTAAATTCTGAAATATAGTAGAATCCGCTTATAACGACGAGTACAGGGGAGCCCACGGTCATGCTCATCACACAAAGATTTGTCCTGGGTGGGAATCGAACCCACGACCTCCGGTTTAGCAGTCAGGGTCACTAACCACTCGACCAACAGGCCAGTCAAATAAATAATAGTCAATATTACAATCATCATCATATCTGCCGAAAGACGTCCACTGCTGGACATAGGCCTCCCCAAGTGTCGACACAACAACCGGTCCTGCGCGTCTCGCATCCATCGTCTACCCGCGACCCTCACCAGGTGCACGCTCCACCTTGTGGGAGGCCTTCCAACGCTGCGTCTTCCGGTACGCGGTCGCCACTCCAGAACTTTTCGGCCCCATCGACCATCTGTTCTGCGAGCAATATAACCCCAATAAAAACATTATTCCTTACTTTTCGATCAGCATTTGTTTGGTAGCCTCGTCAATCTGGAAGATCATTTGTTCTGATAACTTTGATGGTACTGTGAGCAGTCGCTCCAAGAGTGCAAACGTCCTGAAATACAAGTATGTTACATTAATGAATTTAAAGATCTACTTAGTGGGCGTTCATAAAATACGTGAGATGTTTAAGGGGGGGAGGGGGTCGAGTCAAATCTCATCTAATCTTACGTTGGAGAGAGGGACGGTCTCGGCAAATATCAAGCAATTTTTTTTTCTGATTGAAACAAAAAAAAAAAAAAACTATTTTGGTCCATTTAATCCAGATTGTACATGCTTAAGATTTATAATACGATTAAGATCATTCACTAATTCGTTCGAAAGAAAATAATTTCATTCATACTTCGACGTTATACATCTACTGACTGTCAAACCACACATTTTGAAAAATCTCACGTGAGATTGGGGTTGGGGGAGGGGGTTGGGGGCTGGACGCGGTGGTCTCCTTCTGCGAGACAGTTATCGCGCAGAAGGAGGCTGCGGAAAGGGAGAGGGAGATCACAACCGCTCTCCCTGCCCGCATCAGGCGCATCGGGCGTCGGAGGAGGGCATACGCTGCCCTCTTCCGGCCCCCCTAACTGGGTCCAGGGGCGGCGGACTTGGGGATGTCCGTCGCCCCCCACTCATCCGGACCCGAGGTGGCGGCGCGTGGTGTTCCCGTGCGCCCCTCTTTGACGTAGCGAGGGGAGTTAAACACCTCACTCCCCTCGCCGACGCGAGGTGGCCCGCAGAGGCGGGCCGGCACCAGCCGGGGATTGCGGAAGTCGCTTACGTTCCCGCGATCCCCGGCGTAGGTGGGAGATGGAACACCGGGGTGGTTTTAGTCAGTAAGAGTCTGACAGACCCCTCCACCCGCCCCAGGGTGGAGGATTTCCATGAGGATTTCCCCCCGAGATCAAAGAGAAAAAAAAAAAAAAAAAAAAAAAAAAAAAAAAAAAAAAAAAAAAAAAAAAAAAAAAAAAAAAAAAAAAAAAAAAAAAAAAAAAAAAAAAAAAAAAAAAAAAAAAAAAAAAAAAAAAAAAAAAAAAAAAAAAAAAAAAAAAAAAAAAAAAAAAAAAAAAAAAAAAAAAAAAAAAAAAAAAAAAAAAAAAAAAAAAAAAAAAAAAAAAAAAAAAAAAAAAAAAAAAAAAAAAAAAAAAAAAAAAAAAAAAAAAAAAAAAAAAAAAAAAAAAAAAAAAAAAAAAAAAAAAAAAAAAAAAAAAAAAAAAAAAAAAAAAAAAAAAAAAAAAAAAAAAAAAAAAAAAAAAAAAAAAAAAAAAAAAAAAAAAAAAAAAAAAAAAAAAAAAAAAAAAAAAAAAAAGGGGGTTGGGGCTAAAATCTCACGACATCTCACCAGGCCCCCCCTAGTGAGGACAGAAAATACCTAACGTAATTTATGGACGCCCCCTTATTACGAAAATCAAATGCCACTCAACGTGGTCGCAGTCGACGGGGACTATTTCTGGGTGGTTTAAAATTAAAAAAACCGCGAAGGTGATGGCCCCCACCATCCTCTTCTAACCAAACCTGTCACAGTCGGGGTGCCCGAAGTCCCAATGCAGGACAAATAACTTCGAGTTTTATTTTATTACTTTTACCGACGAGAGTAGTGAATTATTAATAATAACTGCTAAAAGTGATGAATTTAAATTTTATATTCACACTTTTTTTTTGTTTTTTTTTTTTGAGATTTTGCCCGCGACTTCGTACGCGCATATCCCGTTTTTTTCCCGTTCCCGTAGGAATTTCGGGAAATCCTCTCTTAGTGCTCTCCTACACTCCCCAAGGAAATCACATGCCAATCAGCTTTTTACGGACCAGTAGTTTCGGCTGTGCGTTGTCTGTCAGTGACTCAATAATGGAATGACGTTTAGTAAAGTTTCAGTCCTACTGAACAGAGAAAGAATAGATAGAAATAGATAGTTTAACAAATGTTCGACGTGATTCTTTAAATTGGCATAAATTTTTAATTTGCCGCATTAGTGAAAACCACATCTAAATCGGCCGTTTATGGGATTATCATCCACAAACGCACAGACGAACAGATAAACAGACAAAAATCATTGTTTTGGGTGCTATTTGCGTTGATAAAGGTCCCAGTAATATTTTTTCTCATATATCTTCCATGTACAGACAGCAATCCGTTTCATTTTTATTAGTCATACAAGATTTACCAAATCATGGGATAATTATTAAGCGTTCGGTAATTATTAATAATTTTCCAATTAATCTCATTTACCGTAACATATATATTTAATAACTGGACAACATGTTAACATAAAACCATCTACAATTACAAGCCCAGTTCATCAGCTGCTGCACTGTTTTTTTGTAAAAAAAAGTCGTTTGAGCTTTCAACCATTCAAGAAGATGATACTGTAAATTCACAGCTTCACAGTTCTATATTAAGTTTATCATAACTTACCTGTAATGGTCCAGGACATCACTAGCAATGAGCTCGACTGTAGCTCCATGCTGCTTGGCAAAGTCTCTCTTATGCAATGTGGAGACGGCTTCACTTGCTGAAATGTGCAATTTATATTATACAAAAATAATTATATATATTATTATTAATAATATATTATAAATTTTAAATATATTATTTCGATTTTCTTTGAAAATCTCAGAACCCATTGGGTCCAGGACCTTTGGTAGGGTCTGAAGCCAACTTGAAGAGGCCCCGTTAGACATTTCAAATGGAATGGGGCACCAGCCGACGATTATCCCTGTATGCACTATGAAAGTATACCCAAGGTCCTTCTGGGTAAGCTCACTCCATCGTCGACTTCGCAGTTGATGCTGGACTATTGCAGAATATGGAAACAAGATGAGAGGCTATGGGTATGGGTTGTTTAGTGGACTGATTACCACTATGGCAGACTAATTTTTTTGCAAATAAGAATTGAATAGTGTGGATTTATTCTTTTACAGGACCGTCACTGGCACATAAAATCATCTTTTTGTCTAAAAATAATATATTAGGTAGAATAGAATAGAATATTTATTTATTTGCTCAGAATGTAGGTATTTACAGTGAGGTGGTTACAATAGCATTAAAGAATCCTTGTACATTCTACCATTTTGGCATGCAAACATTGATGCAGTCCATCATCAAACACACAAAACATTGATACACAACTAAAACTTATCAGCTAGAAAATCCGATACGGAGTAATAACATTTATTTATTAAAAGTACAGTTAGTTTCTTTTTGAAACTTGTTATTGGTTCCTCTTTTATGTTTAAAAAATAGCCGGTTCCATACCAAAAACACTTTTCCTCAACAAAGCAGTCCTATATACACCTGTACGGTAAAGTAAGCATTTAATAATCTACAAGATGAGGCCACTATTAAGGCTTATTATCTTAAATATATTTCAATATGGTCTCATATTGATAGCTACATAAGCACTTAAAATTTAATTCCCATAATTTTCCAAATATAACACTACAGAAATAACCCCAGACTATTAAGAATGGCAGACAGATGCTGTGCTTCTTTGTAGATACTATAAAATTTGATATTATGCCAACGTTTTGATCAATTGTGTCTCATTTTAATATATCAACAATAAATTGCGGGTGGGTAGAAAGTGATTGTTGTTTTATCTATACTAATATTATAAAGAGGACAGATTTGTATTTTTGTATGTCACAAATAAACTTAAAAGCTACTGGACCGATTTGAAAAATTCTTTCAGCAATGGATAGCTACATTATCAGCGAGTAACATAGGCTATATTTTATTCCCGTACTCCCACGGGAACAGGAACTACACGGGTGAAACCGCGAGACTTCAGCTAGTCATTCATATTATTATTATTTTCATAATGTTACTGAGAATTTACTATCCCATTTAATAAGAACATGCAGCATTAGAATTTAATTAGTCTATTATGTTAATGTTTTCTATTGCAATGGATTCTAGTAAACCTTACAGGTAAATAAATACTTAGATTTAAGACATTGAGCCTGTGTACCAAACACACTTGTTACATATTATTTGTAACCTACCCTCAAAACATAATAATCGCTGCCCAGTTATCGTAATACGTCCAGCATTTAGTTTATTTTGTGATATGTCTAATTTTAAAAATGTTCATTTTTTGAATTGTAATTCTTATGAGAGTAAAAAAATGATCTCTAACCAGATTTAAGCTCAATTTCTTGAACAATTGTTATAACAAGTTGTCAAATGCACATTATCTAACGGGGACTGGTTAAATGCTTCAACAGCCAATCATTAATAGTATAATATAATAATATAATATAATATATCCTGGGACAACTCACACACGGTCATCCGATCCCAAACTAGGCAGAGCCTGTACTATGGCAACCAGACAACTGATAAACATACTTATATATTTCTAAATACATACATATTATACACAAATTACACCCAGACACAGAACAAATGATCATGCTCATCACACAAAGATTTGTCCTGGGTGGGAAACGAACCCACGACCTCCGGTTAAGCAGTCAGGGTCACTAACCACTCGACCAACAGGCCAGTCATTGTCCTTGACTTGCATTTAATTTGTGACGGGTTGTTTTTTTTTTCCAAGAACCACGGGTTACAGATATTATTAGCTATTTTTATAGGTTGAGCAATGACTATATGACCCTGCTAAATGGAAGACTATATCAAAGAGGGAGCTTTTTGTACAAACTAATTAAAAAACAATGAAAAAATGTGTGCGTCTCAGGACACCCGACAGAAGTGATAAGTTAAAGTAATCTAAGTTGAACTATTTAATATAGGAAGCGTCTGTCTGAAATACGACTAGCGCTGTGGATTAGAGTGAGAGAGGAAGAGCCTGCCTACCGCTGCCGTATGTATGAGAAAAAGGGAAGCCAGACAGACTGGCACCGTAACGCGTTACGTTACGAAGCGGTTTACCCTCCCATAAGTTATCACTTCAAAAATCAGAAGCATTAACTTTTTTAGTACTTCATTATTTAGTTTAATGTTACAAACACTAGTATCTTATAGACATTGCACAAACACTAATATGATACAGTTTACCAACAGGAATTTGATATGTAGCTCATACATTTTCAAGACAATTCTTCAGAATTTGAACTCTTAATATTAAGTCATTATCCAAATGATCATACACCAAGTGTTATGTTTGTGGGACTAATAATTCACGCAATATATCTTCTTACATAAAACAGACCCTAAATATAGAATTCAAATTAGATTTTAAAGAGATAATTTTATGATAACATAAATTTATTTTTTGGGCGAAAACTTACAAGAACATCCTTCAATCCACAGCTGATATATCTCGGGATCAATTAAAGTGTAATTACTAACAAATACATCCACTTCTGTGTACATTTCTGTTTATTTTTATTAATTTCGCGACCTGGAATAAGACTACGATTTTCACCCAAAATATGCTTTTGACACTGACAGAATTGGTAGTGCTGCCAACCTAGAAAAATAATGAAAAAAAACGTTATTTGGCGAAATAAATGATGTGTTCTTGCCCTAAACTGCTGAGTGAAGTTAGCCGCAAACGTTGTTGACAGCGTGATGAACGTTCGGAAATATGGAAAAGAATGAAATGAAGGGTCATGGAATTGTTACATTTGTATTAAATATTTTGAAATTATCGAAAAACCAAAATAACACGAAAAATACAAGCTGGTCAAGCACATGAAAACTTCAAACAAGATTCCTACTATTTGTACTTTGCGCAATTGTGTATGAAAGTTGTCGTTTCCGAACGCAAAATTATAATAAATGATGAACGATTGATTTTTTTCGGGAGTCCTTCCAACTTGTGTGTTGAATATAATTAACAAACACTGTTTTTGTTATAAAAACTTCATAAAATAAATGTGTAAGTACGCAATTTAATATTGATTATTTATAATACTCCATATTGCTCTTTTAGAAGGATAATGTTATTCACTTTGGCTAAACAGCGTCAGGTTTTTTTTATCATCCAAAAATAGATATGGCCTGCATATGTGCCGTTGGAAAATTACTAATATATTAGGGCTTTTGAGGTCGCACCCGCTTCGTATAGTCTTGATAATACAAGATAGCTTCGTTAACTCAGTAGTTCCTGTTTCTAAGGCCAGACTTTCGACGAAACCGGTATAGTTAAGGGGCACAACAAAACGATTTTAATTTAGGTTTTAGTCGACCTCAAAAAAGGCAGTTATCAGTTTAACCCGTATGTTAGTTTGAATTGTGAAATTCTCGTTGTATTTCGACTGTGTGGGCTTCTTATCACTTGCGCCAATTCTATGTCTTTTTACATACAGCAATTGTGTTTCCAAATTTGGATACTTTGTTAATCTCTAAATAGTGTAAAACGAGTATCTAAATAGTGTAAAACTCAGTCACTTTCTGCCTCTTTCTGTTTCTCTGCATACTTCTTAGTCATGCATTTATCATGCGAAGCCAGGGTGGGTTGCTAGTTAATTATCTTCTGGTCTCTCCTTCTCTCTTAAAGCTTTTTTGTCACCTCAATCAAAATATTTTCATCATCATCATCCTTTTGCTTTTATCCTTATTTACTTTGGGGTTGGCGCAGCATGTCTTCTCTTTCCATATCTTCTCTATATATATATATGTCACTGGAAAATGGCAAACTCCGTAAGAATATAAAATAACTTGAGAGATTGTAAACTCTCGATAAATTGTCAATTGAACATTATAATTACTTTTAAAGATTTGATAGTCTATAATATCTCGAAGTCATTCTGAGAAATTGTGGACTGACATAAAATGGCGACTAATCAGAGCACAAGTCTACAATTTATCCCTTTTCGTGCGATAGTAAACCTGGAAACAAGGCTCTCATTGGTCTGTTCAGATGTGAGCTCAAATCAACAAAGACCAGTGAGGAGCCAAGTTTCAAATTTAACTATCACACTAAAACAGATAATTGTAGACCAGAGTGCTGATTGGTCGCCAGTTTATATCAGCCCATAATTTCTCAAACCGGCACGGATATGTTACAGACAAAATCTCAAGTTATTTTATAATCTTACCAAGTTCGCCATTTTCCGGTGACATATACATGTATATAGGTTGAATTTTTCAAATGTTGTATGTTTTAGCCAAATCCAATACTATCAGGAATAGCAAAAAATACTAAAATGGTCTCAGGCCTGATTTTGATGAAAACTATATTTAGCTAAACCGTTGGAATTTTTAAATTACCATAATATTATATTCTTTCAACTTTCAATCCTCCTACATCCTCATCGAACTATGTGATAATACTTAACTCGTCTGTCTGTTAGTGAGCTGTATCTCATGAACCATAATATGTAGGTAGACAGTTGAAATTTTCACAGAGAGATGTCTATTAATTCTATAACCTCTTTAATAAAAACACATAATAAGTTAAAGAAAATTGTTTTTTTTTCTTCAGTTACGTTACTGCTTGCCCTAGGTTGAATTCTTTAATACAAATATTCAAAATATTCACTTTCAGCACACCATGTCAGACTCAAAGGAATCGGAGCAGGATGAGAATGAAATGCTCAGCATGTTTGCCAGCGTCTGGGTAAAGGTGGAAGTTGACGATGAAAACAACTCGGACAATTCTCTACTTGTGGAGAATGATGAGTGAGTATCCTTACTAAATTATAAACGGGTTAGTGACTTTGTTTACTTAAATCGTTGAACCGGTTTTGATGAATTTTGATGCTGAGGTACATAGATGGGTTCCTAGAGATGGTTAAAAGTCAAAAGTCATTTATTCAAATAAGGCTGAGTGCCAGCACTTTTTGAACGTCAAAGTTCTACATAAAGACAGTCCCCCAAAACGCCCGCCCGTCACCACTTCCTAGTGTTTTAGCTGGGAAGAAGTGGCGCAACAAACTCCCCAGCAACACATCTGTCTGTTGAGTTATAAGAACTATCACTTATACAAAGGTATGTAAGTAGTCAGTATTCTTACAAAGAAAACAATACAACAAAGGTAACACGTAAAAACATAAAACTTGATAATTCGCTACTTGTAAGCTAGCACACACCATTATGCCAGCGTAAACAGACAAACTCAAGCATAAAAACAATATCAAATCAAACTAAATAAGCCTCCAGACATGAAGGGCGTGCCCGCTTAAACGCTAATATTGTATACTAGCCTACCCGCAACCTTATACCCATAATAATAATAAATGATAAAGTGTTCTAACCTCTTCCGATAGTGGTGAGGCCAGAACGCTATTATAGAAGCCCCTACTTAAGCTATAGTAGGCGCCAGATAAATGTGGAATAAAGTACATTGACCTTTCCCTAATAACTGTTCATAGGTACCTGAACAATTAAATATGAATCGTTTTTCATTATTAGACAATGTTAAGGATCACGAGAGATGATGATTCGGGACAGCTTTGTGTCATTAATTCCGTTTTTCAAATTAAAAATGTCAATAATTGTAGGTGGATCAATGACCGTTATTCCACGATTATCTGGCGCCTACTATAGTGACAAAAGCTTGATGTATTTGGACTCCAACACGAACACACTCCGACAGGATATGATGCACGTCTTCTACAACTCCACAGACTGAGTTAGGGACCATTCTGGCCTCGCACAGATAATTATTTTATTATACTGTTTAGTTATTAATTTTATTTTACTGGTTTGTTTGTCTTGTGTGAGTCCCAAAAAAAACATTTTTCTTCTTCAGACAAAAAAACTATTGAGCGGTATGTGGCCGGATCGGAGTCTCAAAGCCGTCACCACTTCTTGTGTAGTCTTCCCTCCCTCACTGAACCAAAGAGTATGTGGAAGAGATGGTTCAATCGTCCTGTAGTAGATAATATGTCAAAGTATTTCTACTTGCTCCCACCTGTATATATATCTTATATCTTGGGATAACTCACACACGGTCATCCGATCCCAAACTAGGCAGAGCCTGTGCTATGGCAACCAGACAACTGATAAACATACTTATATATTGGTCATGTGTCAATGTTTCATGTAAAAATACATACAACCCTAATTTTACACCCTTCTATCACCAACCCCTATTTTTAATAGCGATATTAGTTTACTGAGGGAGGCTTTAGGCTATATAACATTACGCTACGGCCAATAGCAGCCGAGCATTCATGAAGGTGTGGTTCAATGTGGCGCAGACGAAGTTGCGTGGGACAGCTAGTATACTATATAATAGGCTATATTATATTTTCAAAAATGTTAGAGATCCCTACCTAAATTGCAACAATGTAACCCAAGGTATCAAAATGTTGCCTATAGAAGTCATTAGGTGCGTGCAGTGCGAGAACAAAGTATTGACGATATAATATAAAATAGTCTATATAATAAAAAGTCCGCGATGGCATGTCTAACTATTATAGGTACGCCACAATAACAGCCTTTGTTTAAATTATTAAGTTCAAATACGGGTGGAATCAAATAGTGTTGATATTAGTATCATGATATTAATCCTTATCCATTTAAATGGTTTGATATTAAGGTTGATTATGTACCTACATGTAAATAACACTTTTAACTATTCAAATCGGGCCTTTCATTTAAAAGTTACGAAATGCTCTAAGTAAGAAAAATGTTGCGGTTTGAGCGAACTGGGGAGAATCTTAATGCTTGGTCCGATGAAGTTGAAACACGGCATTCATGATTTGGATAAAAAAATAAGAATAACAAATGTTTGGATTTTTCGTAAACAAACTCCTAAATGGGCGAAAACGGGTGATGAAGTTTTTAGGGGAGGACATTATTGCTTACTTCAATTTACGTGGGAATTTGAATGAACAAACAAAAAGTGAGATATTTGAATCAGATCTAACAATTTTTTAATCAACCCTTGACGGGGTGAACGGGGTGAATAGGAGGTTGATCCTGAGTCCTTTAAATGAATATCGTAGTGCTTAATTTTCCATAACAAACCTTATAAAAGGGATTAGATGGGGCGTTAAAGTTTGTGGAGTACCAACTAAATCCGCGCGAACAAAGTCGCGGGCGGAGTGCTAGTAATACATAAATAAATAAAACAGTCTTGTATTCAGACAATGCTTAACTAGTTACAAAAATTTAGTTTCTAATTTTTACTCTACCTATATCTGTTCTTCCGTTCCCTGTTTGCCTTTTGGCAAGGACCTCCTCCAACTCCCTCCACTTTGTCCGGTCCTTCGCTGTCCTTGTCCATATATTAGTATTGCGTACTGCCTTCTTAATCTCTTCTGCCCATCTTCTAAACGGTTCCCATCTCTTGGATACTCACTCTGTTACTGCTCAACTCCATTTGTCGTTTCCCCTAATAGTATGTATTGTCTACGGCCTTCTTAATCTCGTCTGCTCATCTTCTAAACGGTTCCAATCTCTTGGATACCAGTCTGTTACTGCTCTACTCCATTTAGAGTTTTGACAGCACGGCTGGCGCAGTGGTTGAGCGATTGACTGCTGCGCTGCGTGTCGCGGGTTCGATTCCCGCACGGAACAATTATTTGTATGGCCTACAGATAGTTGTTCCGGGTCTGGCTGTTTGTGTATGTGACTTTGTATGTTTGTAAACGCACCCACGATACATGAGAAAGTCCTAGTGTGGGGCAACATTAAAAAAAAAAAAATCGTTTCCCCTAATAGTATGACCTTAACCTAAACATATACTAACATGTAAACCTCAAATTACAGAAACTACAAGAAAAAGAAGCGACCAGCAAGCCGCGAAAAGAAAACTCTGAAATGTGAAACTTGTGAATACACGACCATCTACAGAAACTGTTTAAACCTCCACGTCCTAGGTCACACTAACGCTAAACCATTTACTTGTGACACCTGTGATTATACCACAAAGTACCCAAATTCCCTGCAAAGACATATGATGATACAACATGAATTGAAAGAAGCACAGGACAAACTTGAAAGTTATAACTGCGACGAGTGCTCCTACACTACAATTTTCAAATGGAACCTTAAAGCTCATAAAAGAAAGCATAAATTAGATAAACAGTACAAATGTGATCACTGTAACTATGCGACGGCATATAGACATAATTATATGAAACACAGCAAGGTACATAATAAGCAGGAGGTGATTTTTAAATGTGACAAGTGTCCGTTCGTTACCAAGTATGAAGGACATATAGCGAGGCATCTCGCTAAGATTCACAATGAGGTATCTGAAAAAGCGAATAAGTGTGATTTGTGTGACTTTTCAACAAAAGTCCGATGGAGATTGAATGTCCATAAACGTAGAAGTAAACAGAAAGATGTCCTGAAATGTCCCAGTTGTGAATTTGAAACGAGTTACAAGTGCGAGTCAAAGAAACACAAATCCACACATTATAATGAAGCGCTTGACTACAAACTTAATGAAAGTAACGGTGAAATGACTTTTGATGTGCCTGAATATGAACCTCCACCAAACCCTTCTATTGATGATGGAAATGTAAGTGTACACGAGAAATCTAACAATTACATGTTGGATCCCGACTGTGAGGTTGACTGGAAAAGTATAAGAGTCATGGATTCAAAGTGCAAGGAACGACCTTATCAATGTGTAATGTGCAAATACACTTCTCGATTCAAGGCTTCGGTGCAACGGCATTTCCAAAGACATCACACAGGCAATGAAAGCAGACCTTATAAATGTGTAAACTGTGACTTTTCTACTAAAACTAAAGACCAGATAGCGTTACACAACAAACGGAGTCAATCCGAAGCAGAATTGAGCTGCAGGGAATGTGCATATACAACGCTATTTAAATGCCAGTTTGTAACGCATCAAAAGAATCACTACCCTCATAAGTGTACCGAATGCAACTATTCTTGTAAACATAAATATGAAATACAAAAACATGTGTCCACTATGCATATGGGGAATGGTCTGAAGTGCCGCTTTTGTGATTTTAAAGCTTCAAGAAAAGAGAGCTTGCTTTGCCACGAGACTATACATACGGGGAATAAACCCTTCAAATGTAAATTTTGCGATTATAAGTCTGTAAGAAAATCGCTTTTGGATAATCATATTAAAAGACACCACAGTGACGTTTGTCATAATCCAGTGATAGTTGCGGATAGCAAGATTGAAACTTTGAAAATACCTGTCGGGGACAAAGTTAGTAGTTCGGATATTATTCAGAATATCCGAGAGCAAAATATTTCTTTAGAAGACATTTTAAATTCCCCCGATGTTAAGGATTTTTCTGCTATAATGAATTTAACGCCACAGAGTAATAACGGAAGCCTATAGTTGGACCTGTAACTAGCTATGTCCTGCGGCTCTCATCTAACATGAAGCTGCCTATCTCCTCTGATAACACAGTTGCTGAGTGAGTGACACGATACTCTGTCCTACGGATCTGCCCAAAAGATTCACCAATTTTTTTTGAATATAAGGAATGCTTAGATATTTCTCAAAGTAATACTGGAACTACAAATACAAAATCCGAGATTATTTATGACCTGCAGCCCTACTATGACGTGCTAATGCCATGATGACTGGCCTGTTGGTCGAGTGGTTAGTGACCCTGACTGCTTAACCGGAGGTCGTGGGTTCGATTCCCACCCAGGACAAATCTTTGTGTGATGAGCATGATCATTTGTTCTGTGTCTGGGTGTAATTTGTCTATAATATGTATGTATTTAGAAATATATAAGTATGTTTATCAGTTGTCTGGTTGCCATAGCACAGGCTCGGCCTAGTTTGGGATCGGATGACCGTGTGTGAGTTGTCCCAAGAAGATATTATTATTATTATCCAATTCCGATGATGTAAACGGGATAGTGCTATTCGCTATGTATAGCTCCGTCTCCCTCTTAGAGCGGAATCATGATCGTTTTAAGACTTCATAGTAGGGCCTCTGTTGTTACCATATTAAGCGAGTGGAAGTGTGGCTTACCATAATTAAACTTGAATTCAGATTTCGAGAAAAATACTATTATAGTACTGGATACTCGATTTTGCATACCTTAGAAACTGTTTTTTTTTTAAATTATGTTTTGGGAACAGAACTTTTGTTTTGTATAAATTCGATCTGTTAATACGCGAAATAAATATTTCTTGCTTTTTTCCAAAATGGTTGCTTTATTTATTTTAGCCTCGATCGTGTAGTGTTTGCAAGCGATGCTGCTGAGCAAGTGGTCTTGGGTACGATTCTCAGGTCGGCCAAACTGGTGAAATTTGAATTGTGCTATAAATAGGTACCTACATAATCAACCTCATACTATTGTGTCCGGCACATACCAATGTGCGTTTTTTCAGTACTAAAAAAGTATTACTGAAAAAACGGTTTCTGATACTGATATTAGTATCAGAAACCGTTTTTTCAGTAATTTTTAAGCTACATCCTGAATAAAAACATACCACGCCCTATACAAAATTACCGAAGTTCCACCGTGTATTGAAAAATTACCCAAGTTTCACCCTGGTTAGAAAAATTACCTAAGTTTCAGCCTGCATATAAAATAACCCAAGATTCAACCTATATTGAATAATTACCCAAGTTCCACCCTGTACAGAAAAATAACCCCGGTTTCACACTTAATAGTAAAAATAACCAAGTTTCTGCCTGTATAGAAAAATTACCAAGTTCTGACCTGTATAGAAAATTTACGCAAATTCCGCCCTTCAAAAATTACCCAAGTTTCACCATGGTTAGAAAAGTTACCTAAGTTTCAGCCTGCATATAAAATAACCCAAGATTCAACCTATATTGAATAATTACCCAAGTTCCACCCTGTACAGAAAAATAACCCAGGTTTCACACTTTATAGTAAAAATAACCAAGTTTCTGCATGTATAGAAAAATTACCAAGTTCCGACCTGTATAGAAAATTTACGCAAATTCGGCCCTTCAAAAATTACCCAAGTTTCACCATGGTTAGAAAAATTACCTAAGTTTCAGCCTGCATATAAAATAACCCAAGATTCAACCTATATTGAAAAATTACCCCAGTTCCACCCTGTACAGAAAAATAACCCAGGTTTCACACTTTATAGTAAAAATAACCAAGTTTCTGCCTGTATAGAAAAATTACCCAAATTCCGCCCTTCAAAAATTACCCAAGTTTCACCTTTAATAAAAAAATAAGTTCGAAGTTAGCCCCAGAAGATGAGACTGCGAACCGACGCGAGGCAGCGTTGGAAGGTCTCCTACAAGGCAGACCGATGACCCGGTGAAAGCCGCGGCAATCCGGTGCGAGACGCTCAGGACCATTTGATGAGGCGACACTTCGTGGAGGCCTAAGTCCAACAGGGGATGTCTCTCGGTTGAATGTTGCTGGTGTAAATAATACAGGGTGATACTATAACTTTTCCCTTTGACTTGTGAAGTATCAATCTTAGAGCAAGTCTATCGGTGGAAGTTACTTATTTGACCATACCCAGGACCCGATTCGATCTGAAATTTGCCAGTAAGCGGTGGAGATCTTCAGTAGTGTCACTGCGGGGTGCCAAATCAGTTGTCTGACGCCCAGCAAATGCTGAGATGGTAAGGGTAACCCTATCGGTATGGGAACGTTCAGCGCAATTCTGTACCTACTATTATTTTTCTTATTCGTCTTTTTTGCTGTATGCTGGCGTCTGCCGAATAAATGTTTTCTATTATTTTCTACTGTACATGAGGTACTGAGGTTTGATTCCCAGGCGGCGGCATAATTTTACGTCCGTCCGTAACTCCTACGGATCTTTTACTGCGCCAGTATAAAGGAAGTATTTATGCCCGGTGTATTGAAATAGGTTTGTCCCCTCTATGTATGCAGTCCATAGAGACATATTTCCATGGATGGGACTTAAACCTAGTTGGCGATAAATGAGTGTATTGTACCTACACCTCTGCCTATTCTTTAGGATAAGGCGAGCGACGTTATGTAAGATTATTTGTAAATAAATAAAACACACAAACAAGGACAATTACCTTTTATTAAAGTTCATTGTGCATTCGGTAGATATAAAATAAATGGCAAATTAACATAATATGTAGGCGTGCGGGAGGCATCGGGCCTATTAGATACTTGTATGATTTAAGTTTATATATATTAACGTACGAGAGACGCAGCGTCCGCGACGACGTGGTGGCGAGGCTACACCGGCGACACCTGACGACACTAGCCAAATGTCACAAGTGTACTCAGGTTACTCTTGTGACACCCGACGCTAGTATCCACGTGTTACAAGTGCGTTCCGCGCTTTACACAAGAGCGAAGCTGAGCCCAGCTTCAGATAATCTTTTTAATATTTAATAATATCGTAATACTTAATCTCTATTAATATTTTAATAATAACCATTACATAGCAGTAACTAAGCAGCGAGACTAGAATTGAATGGCGATGGCGTCTACTTAATATATATATATTTATTTATATATATATGTTTATACAGTATCGTGTGGTAGCTGTGTGCGATTGAATGACTTGAAGTGAAGTCATACAAAACGGTACCAGAACGACTCGAGGAACATTTTGATATTCCGGGTAAATATCCCTATGTTAATTCGTACTTATGGTATCGAAAATTACTTGTGGACACACGCACACAACTTACGTCACACATAATATTGGAATTATTTTAATATTCTTAAGATAACTGGCGACACTTTTCATGTCTGTTTCATAGATTCATAAAAAACTTCTTCAAACGTTCTGTAGCGACATCTATACCGCCAACAAAGAACTACAACAAAAGATTTTAAGAGCCTACATCGCGCTATAAAAGTTCCCCGCGCGATTTGAACGTATACAACAGCCCGACAACAACCATCGGGCAGTTGCCCACCAGACACAACACCCGTCTACTATGAAGTTTTAATCATCATGATTCCGGTGTGAGTGAGAGACGGAGCTATACAAGACGCATAGCACTATCTCTTTTTCTCAACATTATCATGACGGCAATTTTACCTCATAGTATGGTTGGTCGGAGTATCCTCCCTTTTCAAAGGAGATCGCGGGACTTTCCACCCTGTTCTGCATACCTCTATTATATAGTTCCATGACACTAATGTTGCCAGTTAACTAAACAATATTACAATGATACCATTATAAAAAAGTCGTGCCGAGATCATCGAACTAAACTTACTTCTGACAGGTTTTAAACTCTTCCGTACTATTTTTTAGTAGAGTAGTACTATTAAATAACTGGCGCCTTGGGGGTGTGCTATACCCTCTGCCTGGCCCCAGTTCAGCCGTGATGTTACTGAAATAGTACTAACACCACAGATATAGTTCCAACTAATATTTTAACTTTTCTCTGAGCGATGTATACAGGGTAGGTAAAGCGATGGCAATTTTACAGGGAGTATATACAGAGTGGATTATTTCAAATCTATGACACCCTTAAACTTTTCGGTTTTTAACTTTTCTCTTTATTTTTGATGAGCTCGATATGTTTTAATTGTGGATGACCGCGTTAAGGTTTGACCTCTTTCAAAATGGACATCGCTCACATTTCCCTGTACATAAATATAAAAATTATAATCTATTACTTTTCACTGTTTGTAAATGTTTTAAATGTCGATATATTTTGTGGTTACGAGTATATTTAACAATTTTTTTCGGGTATTGTGACGGTGTTACAGTAGACTGCTATGATATTGATATGCTCGCGTTTGATCACTATCTCGTCTGATTTTAAAGACACCTTAAAGCCATGGGAAAACACAGACTCTGGTATATTTGGCTCTTTAGCCTTGACACGGTGACTTTTTGCACTGTGCAAACAAAATGATACTAAAGATTAATAACCTCTCTGTTATTGCAGTTACAGACAGTCCACTCTGCAAAGCCTGTATGGAGGTGGACGAGACAGCAGCTCATCTTCTCCTAAGCTGTCAAGTGGTCGCTGGATGCAGAGCGTACTTCGGAAACCCAAGTACCCTCCGTGAGACAGTAACACCAGGGCCTTTCTGGCCGTCCTTAAGGAGCTGGGGTGGATCGAATGACGTAATTGTCCCACCAGTACGCCAAAATACGCGCTTGGACGTGGAGTAACGGATACCAGCCCGACTTACATGTCAATGTCAACTTGAGTTGAGTTATCCGACACTATAGCTTCAATCAAAACACAAAATATATCAACATCCGCGACAAAATTCAACAATAAAACAGTGGCCCAGTCGATACGTTCAGAAGCATAAACATTATTATACCTTAACCATATCTATGTATTTTAAACATTACGCTATCCCACCGTTTCATCGATACATCGACAACTATCAAACTATCGATATAACGATGTAAACGATGGAGAAGTATTAAAATATTTTTTTTTTTTCAATCAGCCGATACATACATAATATATTAACAAATTTTGAACTATGTTGCACCCATTTTGTTTTGTTAAGAGTGTAGAAACGAATTTTGTACATGCTCAATTGATTTATGTAACAATATTATACAGAGGGATTTTGTAATGGCAATCCAGAAAAGGTTTACAGTCAATATTTTTAACCCAGAAATACACACTCTATTTCCATTTGTTCAGTGCGTTTTGATTCGATGGGTTATAATTACCCTTTCCCATTTACTGAACCGTTTAAAGATTGACATTACACTACCAAATAACTTGTGATGCTAAAGTACGCGTACTTAACTAAATCGTGT
This sequence comes from Mamestra configurata, assembly GCA_002192655.3. NCBI lineage: Eukaryota > Metazoa > Arthropoda > Insecta > Lepidoptera > Noctuidae > Mamestra > Mamestra configurata. The sequence goes on from NDFZ01004780.1 coordinate 129,315, forward strand.
CACTTTGTTTAAGTAGAGATATGTTCAGAAGTGATACACAAAAGATCTTGGATTCAAATATTAGTTCGTGAATAGCATTTGTATCGAGTCCAGATACTCTTTTACTTTAACTTGCTATCTAGTTACTAGAATCGTTCTTCTGGTAACTTTAACTCCCTGGCAAATTGTAAATACATCTTTTGAGTGACCTTTTCAGTTAAAAACACCTGTTTAAGCATAATTTCTGAGTTAAATCAAGTAAATCTGCTGTCAAGTCTCATCACCTGTCGCGGTAGGTTGTACAATAGAGCAAGTGATACCTCCGATGTTAGCGACGAGAGTTGTCATTACTAATGATATTCATGCTAAGGCCTTGGTTAGAATAGGATATTCAACTACGTATTGGAAAGATGTTACTAAAAATAAACAAATTCCGTGGAAGTTTCAAGCGTTTGCAACTATCCTTGTCACGCAAATCATCGTTTGCGACTATCCTTGTCACACGAATTAATTATCGTTTGAGACTATCATTGTCACGCGAATCATCGTTTGCAACGGATGGAGCAAATTCAATATGACATGACGTGCGAGAATCTGTATTCATGCATTTTAAAACAACTCTTGAAGTTTTTTCTTCATTTGTCTTTCTAGTAATAAAAAAATCAGTAAAATATCCTACTGTCAAGGAACGTCAATATCTAAAAGTACAGAGTGAAACTAACTGACACGCTCGGTACGTATGAAAAGTTAGAAAAGAAAAAAGAGAGAGTTCATTTGCGACAAGCATAACGCATACCAAAAAATAAAATACAGAAAAATCACCGAAATACCGTCTCTAGCCGTGGCTGTTAGAGAGTATCAGTGTTTTAAGGGCTGAATAATACCAGCAACCAATCCTATAAGTTGACATGAGATCTGACAACAGATTACATTGAACACGCTCTCAGAAATAGTATGTACCCTTATGTTTTCAGTAATATAGATATAGCACATTGCATTCCAAGCAAGTTTCAGCTCGTAATTATTTCTATAATGAGAATCACCGTCCCTTGATCACCGTTGCGTTTGTCTAGCGAGATAACATAATCTCACAATTGTATAATGTCACTTTTTGACAGTCGTTTTCGCTTAGAAAAGCCATTTAAGTATCAAACAAATTTCTCCAGTCTTTTGTGAAATCTAAACTAATATCATAGAGGTAAAATTGGTTGTTTATAGGAGGTAATCTTTGGAAGTAAGAACCCCCGGTTTCTGGAAATAAAAATATCCATTTGTCAACAAATTAAACGCACGTTAAGTAATGCGATTGGCTCATGAAAATTCATTCAACCAATAACAGCTAGATAGCGCGCGTTTGACAATTTGTCATAATTTTCGTTCGAGAAACTGGGCGCAGCGCAGGTGTTGCTCTGCAAATTTTTGAGCCGTTCCTAACAGTTGCTGTTTAGCTGTATGTTATGTTACTTTCATAATGGCTTATATTTTTACCGCGGCAACCGCTATTCTCATTTAAAACATTATTGGCTTTTCTTAGCGTTATCGAAAGTCAAAAAGTGACTTTTATACATATTCCCTTGTTTTAAATCTCCAAACTCCATGAAACTTTGTTTATTTACATCGTACAGCTAAATCCTCGGCTATTAGAACGAGAGAGTCTAATGAAAACGTATTTGAATAGCGCCGTCTCTGTCGTTGTCATAATTTAGTCGTTAACTCATCGAGTTACTTAAAAATATAATAATATAGAGAGCTTTTTAAACCACATAACTCTTCAATTAAATAAACGACTATTTTAATTTATCTTCTTTTTCCCAACTGTTAGGCAACCTGGTAGTCAGACTTCCAAAATTCTGACTCTACGTAACGACTGTCTAGATCTACGAATGACATCCAATTTCAATAATTGTAATACATTAAATTGTGCAATAGAGACGGCACTCTACAAAGCCGAAGATAGCGACTGTCCCTTTTTAACAGCCGAAGTCGTGTACGGCATAATGTATACCTACTCAATGTCACTTTGTATAGCCCGCGAACACTTTTACTGTCAACAAGGCATTTTAAATGTAACTAATAAATAATTAAGAGATACAACACTATATTAAGCATTTTATAGCAAATTAATGTTCTAGTGATGTTTTGTTATGTGCCTTATGTGGCACTTTTAGTGGTAATGATGAATAGTCTTAATTACTTAAAATTGTGATGATCCGACCGTTTGGCAGTATATTTCTCTCTTAGGGTTATTTTGACCCAAATGTACCGAACCGACACATAACAAAACAACACACAATAAAATAAATAACGCACCGCTTTTTAAAATTAACTCAATATTTACAAAATAAAATATTTTTTTCAATTTCTAACACAATATACAGGGTGACTCGTTTAAGGCGTGATAGTGGAGAAGAAATGCAATCGCGACCCCCTATAGGTCAAAGAGCCTATGTTATTAATTGTCTACATATTTCTTACATCGAAAGTCGTATCAAGTGGAAGTAATCGGAACATGCGATAAGAAATATGTAGAGTCGTAAGTTCTGGTCGAGGTCGTCGCGTGTCGAGCACGGCATGCGTGTTAGGGCGCGATGGAGAGCGGGCGGAAGCGTCGCGCGCGCGCCGCGTTGTGCTGCGGCGCCGGCGCGGGCGGAGCGGGCGGCGGCGAGCCCGACGACGACGAGCCGCCCGACGCCGGCGGCGACGACAGCAGCAGCGCCGGCACGCCGCGGGACGCGCTGCGGCTGTGGGGGCAAACGTTATCTAAAACAGTTTGTACTTACGCTAAACACTTACTCAAAATCCACCTTGTGTTGAAAATTACTCAAGTTATACCCTATATAGAAAATTTACCCAAGTTCAACCTGTATTTAAAAATTGCCTAAGTTTCACCCTGTATAGTTAAATTACCCAAGTTTCACCCTGTATAATAAAAAATACCCAAGTTACACACTGTATAGAAAAATTCCCAAGTTCAACCTGTATATAAAAATGTACTAAGTTTCACCCTGTATAGTTAAATTACCCAAGTTTTACCCTGTATAATAAACACTACCCAAGTTACACTGTATAGAAAATTTATCTAAGTTCCACTGTATAGAAAATTTACCCAAGTTCCACTGTATAGAAAATTTACCCAAGTTCAACCTGCATATAAAAATTGCCTAAGATTCACCCTGTATAGTTAAATTATCCAAGTTTCACCCTGTATAATAAAAATTATCCAAGTTTCACCATGTATAATACAAATTACCCAAGTTTCACTATGTATAGAAAAAGTCCTAAATTTTGCCCAATAGAGAAAATTACCAAAAATCCACCCTTCAATGTAGAAAATTACCTAAAATCCGTCCCGTACAGAAAAAATCCCTAAGTACCCTGATTAGATAATTACCCAAAATCCCCGCTGTATAAAAATCTACCCCAAAACATACTCTTCTAGACTGGAAGACGACCTAAAGTTAATTGGAAAACGGCAAGGCCGATTGGAGTACATGTAGAATGCAATAAAAGTATTGAGTATTAAGTTGCTATACATCACAAACTCTAACCTGGTATGATGATGCGGCGGCTGCCGATGCCTTGGCCTCGCGAACCTGAGGTTGAGCTCCCGCGCCGGGTCTACGGCGTACTTGCCGTCGGCGTTCTGACGTCTACGCCGCAGCGCTGCAGGTAGACAACTTCATATATTTATTNCGACAGCAGCAGCGCCGGCACGCCGCGGGACGCGCTGCGGCTGTGGGGGCAAACGTTATCTAAAACAGTTTGTACTTACGCTAAACACTTACTCAAAATCCACCTTGTGTTGAAAATTACTCAAGTTATACCCTATATAGAAAATTTACCCAAGTTCAACCTGTATTTAAAAATTGCCTAAGTTTCACCCTGTATAGTTAAATTACCCAAGTTTCACCCTGTATAATAAAAAATACCCAAGTTACACACTGTATAGAAAAATTCCCAAGTTCAACCTGTATATAAAAATGTACTAAGTTTCACCCTGTATAGTTAAATTACCCAAGTTTTACCCTGTATAATAAACACTACCCAAGTTACACTGTATAGAAAATTTATCTAAGTTCCACTGTATAGAAAATTTACCCAAGTTCCACTGTATAGAAAATTTACCCAAGTTCAACCTGCATATAAAAATTGCCTAAGATTCACCCTGTATAGTTAAATTATCCAAGTTTCACCCTGTATAATAAAAATTATCCAAGTTTCACCATGTATAATACAAATTACCCAAGTTTCACTATGTATAGAAAAAGTCCTAAATTTTGCCCAATAGAGAAAATTACCAAAAATCCACCCTTCAATGTAGAAAATTACCTAAAATCCGTCCCGTACAGAAAAAATCCCTAAGTACCCTGATTAGATAATTACCCAAAATCCCCGCTGTATAAAAATCTACCCCAAAACATACTCTTCTAGACTGGAAGACGACCTAAAGTTAATTGGAAAACGGCAAGGCCGATTGGAGTACATGTAGAATGCAATAAAAGTATTGAGTATTAAGTTGCTATACATCACAAACTCTAACCTGGTATGATGATGCGGCGGCTGCCGATGCCTTGGCCTCGCGAACCTGAGGTTGAGCTCCCGCGCCGGGTCTACGGCGTACTTGCCGTCGGCGTTCTGACGTCTACGCCGCAGCGCTGCAGGTAGACAACTTCATATATTTATTATGTTAAGAGTCTTGGTAGGGGAAGGGAGGGGACAAATTTTGAAAAAAAAAAACGAGCGAGTCTTACAGTCGCATAGGATGTGTAACATCTGACGTCTCACCTTGGTTAACCTTTTGAACACCAGAGCATAAATCAGCATCGGCATGCCCCCGACGCCAAGTCACAAATTCGTCGTACTCTTTGTCACATATTTGTGACGCTTGGCGTACAGGGCACGCGCTTGCTTGTCATGTATGCGTACACGTGACAATGGCGTCCAAAAGGTTAAAAGCAACATTAACATTAAAAGTACCAACTGACAGCCAACTGGACCACTGCGCGCGCTCATTGGTCAAATCGGATAGGGCGCGCTCATTGGTCAAATCAAATAGCGCGCGCTTCCTCGGCTTCCTGTTACACACTTCCGTCCCATTTCACGAAATCACTCGCACAGATTGCAGGAAAGCGAGAGGAAAGATGTTACACGTCAAAAAGAAGCGTTTAAGTACCAATGTGAGATCTCGACTGAAAAACAAAGATACCGTACAAATTTTGCTTCGTTAGTTTTTATTGTGGCAGAATAGATGCCGCTACTAGGGTTGCCACCCGTACTTTATTATTACAGTATTGTACGTTATTTCGGGCAATTGTACTTTATACTTTATGACAACAATAAAGTACGAGAAAATACATTATGTCGTATCATTTGATTTTACAAACCAATCATTCTTTATTTACAAATATGAGAGGTTTTGTACCAAATTTTATTAAAGGAAAACATCTTTTATAATGCGCACAGCAAAGGAGTGGAACTCTCTGCCTGCGTCTGTGTTTCCGAACGCATACAACCCTAATCTCTTCAAAATTAGAGTGAACAGGCTTCTTCTGGGTAAGCTCGCTCCATCGTCGACTTTGTCTCTGTCATCTATGACCTAGACTAGAGTCAAGAGCAAACCCATACTTAATAAAAAAAAAAGGATATTGTCATGCATGCATGTCATAGTGCATAAATGCGTGAGACATGCCATGAACTTCTTAGCATATGACATAGAAAATGTAATTTTGAAAATGTATGCTCATATTTCACATTCTGCTGCAAAAAAGAAGAGAAACAAAGCGTCTCTGAATCTATTATCGCGATAGTCTAAATTTTCCTTTAAGCATAAAATCCGTAAACACTACTTAAAAGCTTGTCATTCTTAGTCGTTCTTCGTCATGATTACTATGAATTCTCTTAATCGGTATGATTATTATATATCATATTTATTATTTTAGCATATACATATATGTATTTTATTAGTAGTATATATATTATCTGTATATCCTTTCCGAAATGTTAAAATTCAATTTTAAATTTTATTTTTATTTATTGTACACCTGCCACAGTGTAGTCTTTATAACCCAAAGGTTGACTGGTAGAGAATGCCTTGATGAATTAAGTCCGCCCATGTACCACTATTGTACATAAAGTTTAAATAAATTTGAATTACTTACTTAGTTACTTTAACTTAACTATTAGACTGCAAAATTCGCCATACTTCTTGTCACATATTTGTGACGTTAGGCGTACAGGGCACGCGCATGCTTGTCATGTATACGTGACAATGGCGTTCAAAAGGTTAATGCAAAATAATAGAGTAAAATAAATCGTACTTTATATTGACACAATGTACTTTGTTCTCCTACCTTAAACCTTTTGAACGCCATTGTCACATATATGTGACAAACGAAAACTTACCCTGTACGCCACACGTCACAAATATGTGACAAAACGTACGGCGAATTTGTGGCTTGGCGTCGGGGGCACGCCGATGCGTTTATGCTCTGCCGTTCAAAAGGTTAATGACCAATGTCAGTACTTTATTTACACAAAAAAAAGGTGTCAACCCTAGTCGCCACATACATGTCTGAGACTGACATAGCTTACCATCCATGGCAAAACGAACATATCCCATGATCATTAATAATAATAAATAATAATAATATAACCTGGGACAACTCACACACGGTCATCCGATCCCAAACTAGGCAGAGCCTGTACTACTATGGCAACCAGACAACTGATAAACATACTTATATATTTCTAAATACATACATATTATAGACAAATTACACCCAGACACAGAACAAATGATCATGCTCATCACACAAAGATTTGTCCTGGGTGGGAATCGAACCCACGAGGTCCGGTTTAGCAGTCAGGGTCACTAACCGGGCGTGAGATCTGCCACGTCGGGAGATAGAGGACCATCTCCGCTCCAGCTGGCGCACTTGGCGAGGCGCTGCTCGGCGCCGCACGCCACTGGGATGCGCGACGTGCTGGCACTGCCTGTTGAACGCTGGGGGACAAGGCAAAACGACTATTCAATAATCTTCCTGGTTTTTTCGAACTATGTTAGGATCACTATTGGTAACTGTATATATTCAACTTTTTAAAACTTAACAGACAGATGTGTTGCTGGGGAGTTTGTTGCGCCACTTCTTCTTCCCAGCTAAAACATTAGGAAGTGGTGACGGGCGGGCGTTTTGGAGGACTGTCTTTATGTAGAACTTTGACGTTCAAAAAGTGCTGGCACTCAGCCTAATTTGAATAAATGACTTTTGATTTTGAAAAAACGCAGATTAACAAATAAATATATTATTATAGGTAAAACTAGAATTTCGGTGACGCCGAATAATGAATGGTCGCAATTAGTGATAGGTGTAATCCAACAAGGATGACTGTGCATAAATCTCAACCAATGAGGACAATCTCAACAAATAAGTGACCGACCAATCAGAGACAAGCTCACTGAAGCGTGACCGATCCTTATATGTGTGTGTATGATTTTTATATGTGTGAGTAAATTTAGCTTGCTAAGATAATTTTTATTTACTTAATAAATTCCCAAACATTAGACCCATGACCGAAGATCTCCTTTGCGCCAATAAAACACTGTTCAGCAGAAGTGTTTTTTTTTGTTCTTAACCTTTTTTATTAGTTAAAATAAAAATAACGAAATAAACAATCCGTAGGATCGCCTTTTAAGGGTGGCCAACTTTTACGCATGTCAGTATTTTGTAATTAGCTGTGCAGCCCGCGGTTTATTAGATACCTACTTCTACCATTTATATATATAAAAAGTGCCTATGTGTTAATCCAGGGTGTCAGCTTCCCGCATACCATATTTTATCAAAATTGGTCCAGCCGTAAAGAAGAAACATACAAAGATACACACACACTCTCACAAACTTTCGCCTTTATAATATTAGTGTGACTAGCTACCGCCCGCGTTTATGTCGAAAATGATCCCAAGGGAACATACTCCCGGAATGAAAAGTATCCTGTGTGTTATTTCAAACCATAATCTACCTCTAATGAATTGTAGCATTAAGTCCGCTTACATGGCCACTATTGGGTACATTAAAAAATAAATAAATAAATAAATATAGCCTTTTAAATAATAACAGCCGCACGGGTCGATCTTCAAGGTTAAGCAACGCTTGCCGAGGTTGGTCTGTGGATGTGGGTGTCCATCTTAACATACCGAGACTCCTCCGTGCCTCGGTGCGCACGTTAAGCCGTTGGTCCCGGCTGTCATTTGTAGATCTTTGGCAGTCGTTACGGATAGTCAGAAGCCAGATAATCTGACACTAGTCTTGCCAAGGAGTACCGAGTTACCCAGTTAATGGGTTGTGTAGGTCTGATAGGCAGCCGCTCCTCGTATAATACTGGTATTCAGCTGAATCCGGTTTGACTGGAAGCCGACCCCAATATAGTTGGGAAAAGGCTAGGCAGATGATGAAATCAATATAGCCTTTATTGCTGTTTTACAATAACTTAATACATGCCTACATACTGCATGCCTAAAAACTAAATGTACATTCTAGTTCTAATTTATATTAAACTGATCGGCAACTGGTTGCTTTTGTCGAACAGCTTGTCTGTCGACAAAGGCCTCCTCTAAAGATTTCCACGTATTCCTGTCTCTGGCTACTCGACTCCATACTGAGCCAGCTATTTTCCGCAAGTATTCTTCCCATCTTTTTCCATCCCTTGGTTACCATTCTGTTACTAACCTACTCCATTTTTCTATATTTTCTCTCGACATATGTCCTGTCCAACGCCATTTGAGCTGCCTGTAGGCTGTGTGTGTATTTTTAAATTTGGTTTGGGTACATTAAGTTAAAATAAATAAATAGGTAAACACTCACATCTCTTAAGCTCTGTGATCCGTCGCCCGCAGCGCTGTTTATATCTTTCTTACTAATTGCTATGATGCTCCTGTAACAATACAAATACAAAATTAATACAGTTTGTTAAATCAAGAACTTATTTATATCACTGAAATACTGAATTTTGTTTTTGCTGTAATATTGACATACTTAAAACTGATTGTGAAATAATTTAACATACTCTGAGTGTACATTTTTGAATTTGAATTTAAGATTCCAACTCTAAACATAGTCATACTCAAAAGGTCAAACTTGTGCGAAAAAAAAAGGAATTTCTTAGGTAAAAAAAAAAAAAACATTCAAATTAGGCTGAGTGCCAGCACTTTTTGAACGTCAAAGTTCTACATAAAGACAGTCCCCCAAAACGCCCGCCCGTCACCACTTCCTAGTGTTTTAGCTGGGAAGAAGAAGTGGCGCAACAAACTCCCCAGCAACACATCTGTCTGTTAAGTTTTAAAAACTTAAACTTGAAAAGGCAAACATTACAGTTTTAGTTTACGAAGATGCTCTGAACGCGACGCTTTGGATTTTCAGAAATGCTTGGTCATATTTCAGAGTGATGTTCTGTATCTGTATAAATTCCATCCAAATGACTTTATAAGCAGTCTGTTAATACTCGTAAAAGTTTTGCCAAGTATTCAATAACGCATTAAATCTTTTATCATGGTGCAGTGGCGGATCCAGGAATGGCGGTTGGACGGGGCATGACCCCGCTGAGGGTAGATTATAGCAAAATTAACATAAAAAAGCGCAAAATATTACAACAGAAGCGACGCCTACCTGTCTGGTATGGCGTCTAACCGCGTCCTCTCCACCGCTGGGCTCTGACTCTTCTCCCCACTGCGGGTCGATGACCTGCAACCAAACACAAGAAGACAATTAGCGCGGGTCGCATAGCGCGGCACGCCAATCTTAACGACATCATCCCACGAGCTCTTGTCACCGTCGGCGTTCCGGCTGTGTTAGAACCCAATGGCCTGGCACGCGACGATGGCAAGAGACCGGACGGCATGTCGTTATTTCCATGGAAGATGGGTAGGCCATTAGTGTGGGACGCTACTTGTGTCGATACTCTTGCGCCATCCCATCTTCCTAGCTCTTCGTGCTGTGCTGGCGCTGCCGCTGCGGCTGCAGAGAACCTCAAGCGGCGGAAATATAATAAACTTGTTGGTAGTTATATTTTCGAGCCGTTTGGGGTTGAAACTCTCGGGTCTTGGGGTCCGAGTGCACATAACTTATTTAAAGATCTCTCAAGGCGCTTAGTTGACACTTCACGTGACCCAAGGGCTGGCTTTTACCTTGGTCAAAGAATAAGCATTGCCATACAACGTGGCAATGCC